>JAQGBT010001580.1:0-30641 GCA_034698585.1 Disparrhopalites patrizii | reverse complement strand
CTCTCTCCTCTCTCTCCTCTCTCGCCTCGCTCTCCTCTCTCTCCTCTCTCTCCCTCTCCTTTTTCTCTTTTCTTTGTCTCATTCCTCTATCTCTGTTTTCTTTCTTTTACATCTCCCTCCACTTTTTCTCAGTATTTCTTTGTTCCTTCTCTATTCATTGTCTCCTTCCTCTTATCTTCTCCCTCTCTTTCTTGGCTCTCGCTCCTCTTTCTCTCTATGATCTCTCTTTCTTGTCTATCTCTGCTCGCTATCTCCTTCTCCTTCTCTTTCCCGCGTTAGTTTCCTGTCTTAGTTCGCCTCTTTATCTCTCTTTCTTGTCTCTCTCTCTTCTCGCTATCTTCTTCTCTTTCCTGCCTTAGTTTCCCTTTTGTCTCTTCATCTCTCTCTTTCTCTTTCCTGTCTCTCTCTTCCCTCTGTTTTCTTCTTCTTCCATTTCCCAGCTGTGTCTTTCTTAGCTCTCCTCTCCGTTTTCTTTCTTTCTGTCTTCCTTTCTGTCTCTCTCTTTCCCGCTTTCTCAATGTATTTTTCTGTCGTTTCTCTCCTGCTTTTCCTTCTCATTTACTTTTTCCATTATTCTTTCTCCTTTTTCTGTTCGTCCATATTTTTTTATCTTTCCCAAATATCTTTGCTTTCTCACCATCGCTCTCCTGCTACTACTTTTTCCGCCGGCATTGTGCAGCCTCTCCAGTCCTATACCTTTTGTAGTTTCCCATCTGTTTTGCTCTACTTTTGTCTCCTTGCTACATTTCCCCGCTTCCATCTCCGTCTGTCTAAAAATATCTCTGCTATAGCCGTTGTTTACACTTGTCGTGGTGTTAATGTCCCCTGGAAAGATCGGCACCTCCGGCTTGTCTCCCCTTGACTCCCGGTGCGTTCTCCCAGCTCCATGTGATTGTTTACGGGCGCCTGACGCGAGGATTACATAAAGGGATGATAAAGAGGGAGAATGCTATGGGAAAGTCGAAAAAAAGCTCAGTCGTTTTCTGTTGGGCATATAATCTGCGTATAAATAATAACAGACCATTTTTCCTTTGACTCCGTCGTAATTTCCGCTCGCCATGTGAATAGGCGAGATCTTATGACTTTTTGGATAAAAAATATTGCTCCTACTATGATTGTGTGTTGTTTTTCATCTTCACTCTCTGACGGTCCTTAGTGTTTTTTTTGGGGGGGGTTAGAAAATGTTTTATTTGCTTTTCTCCCCGCCTTTATTATTTCGGGAAAATTCAGCCCCGCCTTTGATTGTTCGTGGTACACAAAGAAAAGAAGGTTGTGGGAAAAGAGGATTTTCAGTAATTATTTGAAGAAACAGATTCTGGAGAAAGTGCATTTGCCCTTGGTATATCTTCCCTTTTTTATGACATCAAACCTCCTTTCACTTGTCACTTTTACTCTTCCACATTTAAATTGGCTTCTTCCCATGAAGTGTGTTTTAGTTGGAATTGTCTCTATATACATTTCCTGTCCCTTTTGATTTTCCTCCTTCAAGTGTGTAGGGAGGCAAATTTTCCCTTCAGAGGAGATTACGAAGGCACAGGTGCTTGAATCAAGTTGGCATGTCACGTGCGAAGGGAAGTGGATGAAATAAAAGAGGGTCCCCATTTTTTCCCTTGTGTATTTCCACAGGAAATAGGAAGAAATGTCTCCCAAATGTCACGAGGTTTTATTCTGTCATTTGCATTTTTTCCCTTAGTCAACACGTCAAAATGAAAAGCTTTTCGTCTGTCAAACATTTCAATCGTAGGTTCAGTTGAAAATCCGTAGAATGTGACACTTTTTGCTTTCTCCCAGCCCGTCTTACTTTCTCTTGGCTTGTACACATAAAAAATGCAATTTACACCATTTTTCACCCATTTGTACTTGTAATCACAAATATCCCAATTCTTTTTCTCTCCTGTATTATTCTGTTTTTCTTCCCTTTTCAACTTTTATTTGTATTGTCTGGAAAAGGGAGATTTATTGGTGTCATTTGTACACACGTGACGTTGCCCGTAAATTTGATTGCAACATGCAACAGTGACTTTTCCGGATAAAGCAAGGTCGATGCACTGATACATTGGCAGGACTAAAATGGCTTTTATTTAAATTCTCCGCTTATTCTAGCAAAACCGGCAGCATTCCCAAAAGAAATCTCTTTCTTCAAAACATTTCTCTTGATTCCATAATTATTATTCTTCCTTCAATTGCAATTATGCCTTCGTCGTTCAATATAATTCCATTAAATTGGGAGTATGACCTGTAAGAGAGGTCATTGGCACCATACTTTCTCCATTTAATTACAGTATAACTGGATTTTACAAAGGGAATCTGGTGAGAGCATTGGTGCTTTAAATCACTGGCAACGATTGGAACGGAATTTAAATTTTTCCCTCCTTTCCATTGACTCCTTGGTGGGGAAATGGGAGGGAATTGAATGGAACGAGTCTCTCAAAAAATAATGAGGAAGAAAGCCCAGGAGGGACAAAGGGGGAATGTGAAGGGGAGGCGGCCATGGAAAAATCATTTTAAATTTTAAAGTCTCTTTCTTCTACTCTGAGGAAGATCCCATAAAGAGATATGGCCCTTCTCTCCGCTAAGAGAGGGAATTTCAAATGAACAAGGTTTGAATCTGGCATTTTCCATTATACAAAAAAAAACTTTCAAAGGGAATTTATAGGCCATGTTTTGATATAAAGCTTTTAGGAAAACTGCGACATCAACGATTTCAAGGTACAGTCAGTGAGTCTGGGAAAGGAAAGGCCTACAACATGCATTTTCAATTAGAAAACCAAACAAAATTTGAAATACAAAATGTAATCAATATTTGCGGAGAAAGCACTTAAAATTTGGATGAGCAGTGGAGAAAGCATAAAAAAGAGAGAGTGGAAATAAAATCAAAGGATAAAATCAACAATAATCTCCAGCGAGATAAGTTCCAGAACAATTTGGAAGATATCAGAATAAATCAGTGCATTAGGCGCAAAACTAAATTTTTAACAACCTATAACGTGTATAGTAAATAATATATATGTATCTAATAGTATAAATAAGGCAATCTGTCGTCCTGTCTCACTCATCTAATTGTCCCCGCATCCATGCATCTTCCTCGTATAATCTGGATAAAATAGGAGGATTTGAAAGCAATATTTGTATGCAAATTTCTTCTCCCGCCAAGAATTACGGACATGTGTACGATTACTGTGTCCTCGACAGTGTCTCTTGTCTCTTTTTTCTCTCTCTCTCGTAAATTCATGCAAGGAAATCCAGTCATTCTAGATGTATCTTGTTCTCTTGAGTCGTTTTAGAGATGTTTTCTTTTCTCCTTGTTTTGTTCTCTTGGCTTTCTCTTCCTTGTTCTTCCAATTTTTGCATCCGTTTATATCTGTTACATGCATTTCCTCTTTGGCCCTTCCGTCTGTCTTGCATTTTTGTACCACTTTCCCTTTACTTTCTCCAGTTTTATTGCAAGTGATTGTGTAAGATATTGCGAGGCCGCCGCAGAAGAAATTCCATGGGTGTTTGGCTTCCATGGTAATTTTTAGGGTGAAATCTAGTTCATGGTTTGAAGAGAGAAAGTCCTTATTTACAAACTGATTTGATGGCGACAGGATTTTATCCTATCGAATTTATTTGTTAGTGCTGTAGCTGTCTTCAAGAAAATATTGTTCCATCCCTAATTTTATTTCTCCGCGTTTTATCTACTAGGCGGGGAGTCCTGTGATCTTATTTGTACTATCGTTTCTTCCTCTCAGTTTTCTGTTTTTATTTCTGGTTTAGTTTTCTCTTTTTTTCTCTCTGCCTCGCCCATTTTCTCTCGCTCTCTCTCTCTGTCATTTCTCTCATTCCTTCGTTCCCACTTTGATAGTGACTCCATCAGAACATGCTGTAAAGAACTGGAGCAAAGAATAGAGAGCTCATAAGAACTCCCTCCGCCCACCCCCAAAAAAATAAAGGGTGAACACAAAGAAATTTGTAGGACGAAAGAGTAGAAAAAAAGATAGATAGGAAATAAAGCATTCCCCCAGAAAAAATGTGACTGTATGTGTGTAGACATTCAAAAGTAGTCGTTCTATGTCGGTAAGCATGGTGAGTTGCTCGAATGAGTACTGCAAGTAGTTTGTGCTGGTTCGTTGATCTTCAGTCAACTGTTGACAATGACAGTTGAGCCTCTCTTGCTACTACCACGGCTATGACTACAACAAACCAAAACTATTCCACCCTTCTGTCTTGTTCCCACACACACGCATACATCCGGAGATTCTTGTGTGATGTAAAAAGGCAGATGGGGACAGAGAGAATCAGAGAGAGATGTGGAGGATGAAAAAGGAAAGGAAAAGTGTTGGTAATGAAAAGTCAAAAGAGTAAAAATCACAGACTTCCACCATTCTTCTCTTCGCGAAAAAGATAAGAGTGGAAGACTGAGAGAAAGCACGGAGAAAGGTTTTGATTTGTGTGAGTAAATGTTTTTTTCTCCCATGCTTTCTCTCACCTCGACTTAGAAACACACAGACCTTAAGGCATAATGCTAAAGCTTCGTTTTACTTAATATAGAAACGTTATCTTTCGCTCTCTCTTTCTCTTTTTCCCTCTTCTCTTTCTTTCTCCCTCGTTCTCTCTTTCTATATTTTTCCTCTCTCTTTTTTCTCTTCCTCTCTTTTTCCTCTTTCTCTGCTTTTCCTCTTTCTCTCTCTTTTTTCTCTTTCTCCGTTTTTCCTCTCTTTCTTTCTCTTTTTTCTCTTTCTCCGTTTTTCCTCTCTTTCTCCCTGTTTTTCTCTTTCTCTGTTTTTCCTCTCTTTCTCTCTGTTTTTACTCTCTTTCTCTCTGTTTTTACTCTCTTTCTTTCTCTTTTTTTTCTTTCTCTGTTTTTCCTCTCTTTCTCTTTGATCTTTTTCTCTGGTTTTCCTCTCTTTCTCTCTGTTTTTTCTCTCTTTCTCTCTGACTTTTCTGTCTTTCTCTGTCTTTCTCCCGCTTTCTCTGTTTTTGTCTGTCTCTTTCTCTTTTTCTTTCAATTTCTCTCTTTGTCTCTGACGTCCTGTCTCATTCTCTCACTTTGTCTCGCTCTTTCTCGCTCACTCTTTTTCTTGGTGTCTCTCGCATTCTGTCTCTGTTTCTCGCTCTTTCTCTCTCTATGTCTCTCTCTTTCTGTGTTACTTCCAGCTTTCCCTGTCTTTTCCCTCTTTTTTTTCCTCATTTCCTTCGCTTTTCATATCTCCCCTCTCCCGCTTTCTGTTAGTATTTTTTCCTCTCTAACTTGGTTAGCGTGTCTCTGTTTCCTTTGCCGTCTCTCTGTTCTCTCTCTCACACACATAATCTGCTTCAGAGTATTTGCCCCATATTATCCTCTTGTACATTGAAAATACAGTAAGACATTCAGACCTCTTACAACTACAACTGTCCCTTCCCCTGCTACGAGCATACCTGCATGTATATATACAAAGTAGTGGATTTTTTCCAGGTTTCTCATGCCCCTAAATCTTTTTTGGGAAAGGCTCAAGAGAAAGTCCCATGAATCTTCTTCCCTTCTCTCACACTTTCTTCCTGTCTGTCGTGGTTCATGCATTGCCTTGAAGTTCATTTTTTTCTCCTTTTTGCTCATGTACAAGGCATATATAAGAGAGAAAGAAGGGAAAAAAGATGAATGGACTTGCTGTGAAGGAATGTGGGATTTCCCCATTTTTCGCCACGCTTACTACCATGTTATTCGCCTTTAAACATGAGAACACAGCATTTGTCATTACGTTAGGTCAGGTTATGGTCCGAAAGAGGCCAAAACCTGGAGTTATTCCCTAGAAGCTTCTACCAATTTTGTACCATATTTCCTATAGGCTTGGGTGGAAGCCTGGTGCTGGAAGTTGTGGTCAAATTAATAAATAACGTGAATACAGGTAATTTCCTGTAATTTACTCTCTCCATTAAGGAGGCAAGGTCTGAATTATTTCCTTTTATAGGCGGCAAGGCAGGTGAATTTGGATTTTTCCAAGGCTGTCGAATAGGAATATGGGATGGTGGGAAATGGATACAGGAAATGGGGCAAAAGGAGTGAAATGGCGGAAAAGCCTGAGAAAATAATTGCATATCCAAGATTTTGCAGAACGAGCAGGAGAATGTTAGAAAGGTTAGTCAGGTGAAGCAATAAAAAGAAAAAAATAAGGTTACATATTTAATTCGTGAGCTACAAGAAAGAACCAATGATTCACAGGAGAAACTTCAAAGATGAGCAAAAAGATATACGGAAACAAGAATAAGATTTACGCGACATAATTGCAGGACCATAAAACAAATAAATCCTGCAAAGCGTAGAATAGACAGAGACAAGTGGAAGAGAGCGATCGGGACGAGTAAAACAAGACAAAATGAAAATGAAATAAAAGACAGAAATGAAATAGAGCAGGGAGGTAAAGAAGAAAGAGAAAGAGAGACAAGCAAGACTGCGGGAGAAAGAAAGTGAAAAACAAAAAAGCGAGAGCAGAAAGAGAGAGTGGATAAAAGGGAGAGAGACGAGAAGGAAAGAGAGAGGAGCAACAAGGACAGTGGGGCAGGGGAGGGAGAAAATGAGAGAGAAGGAAAAGAGATACAAAAAAGAGAGAAAAAGGGATACAAAGGGAGACGAAAGTGATACAAAGAGAAATACAAAGAGAGAGACGAAAGTGATACAAAAAGAGAGAAGAGAAAGAGAGACGAAAGTGATACAAAGAGAGAGGAGAAAAAGAGAGACGAATAGGATACAAAGAGAGAGAAGAGAAAGAGATACAAAGAGTGAGACGAGAAAGAAATACAAAGAGAGAAAGTACAGAAATACAAAGAGAGAAAAGACAGAGATACAAAGAGAGAAGGGACAGATATACACAAAGACATGAAATAGAGATGTGGGAGAAAGTAGGATAACAAAGGAGAGCGCTGGGAGACGGAGAGACGGAGATAAAATGGTAGAAACATGAAAAAGAAAGTTAAAATTGGAGGGAAAAATAAAAAATTAGAGAACAGCTTGAGAGCAAAATATCGTGAAGAAAAAAGAGATAGTGAGATATAAAAAGAGCAAAATGTACGAACATGCAAAGGGAAGATAGTAGCAATAGACAAATAATGCACAAAGAGAGAGAGATACCAAATAACAATAGTGGGAGTAAGTTACGGCGAAAAATGGAGGGCAACCACATTTTTATAAATCGTCGTAGAATGCTCCAGGATAAAATATAATAGCCACTGAAGGCCTAGGTATAGACAAAGGAGGGAAAGAGCGATAAAGCAAGGAGTGTTTGCATTTAACGTGGAAATAATTCTCAAGAAGTATAGGCCCCCACCCACCCACCTCTCCACCCCGATGGTTTGCATCTGTGTGTGAACGGCAGGGAAAGGCAAGAATGATAGTTGGCATGATGATTCCCGAGATATTTTATGGGAATGAATTCCCGTGCCCACACGTCTTTTGCCGGGAGTGAGGAATTCCTTCCCTTTTTCCTCCTTCCATCCACTTACCTTTCCACAACTCCTTTGTTTAACTCCTGACCAGAGCAGGAGGTCGGGGAGAACTTGAGGATTTACCAGGCTGAAAGTGGAGCACTGTTGACGGTTCCTATTCAGACAATTCCATGTTTTTTTTCTATTCTTCTCCTCCACCTTTCCCCATCAAAATCCTCTCCAAAAGGCTTCCTTTGCTCCCTTCGATTTACTTCCCGGTGGATGGCTCAGTTTCTTCCTCTATTTTTCCACTTGTCCCGCTCCAACTCCTTATTTCCACAACCTATATTCCATAGATCTTTTCTCCTGGTCAAAATTGATAGGAAAAAAGGGAAGGCGGGCCCCATGTGAAGTTCAAATAGACTTTGGAGTAATGGGGCATGGATTGGAAACGGCAGGGAGAGAGAGAGAAGGAGAAAAATTCTTGTTGGGTCATTTCATGGTATGTACATATATGTATGTTTGGGCGTACATTCAAGGGGTTGGACCTGGACTTTACAGCCATTTCAACCCGTGTGATAGAATGATGGACTTTACCGCCCCTTTGAGCAGGAAATAGACACGGGTAAAGGGAAAAGGGAGCAGAGATAGAGTGATAAAAAACGAGCGAGACAAGTTCACAGAGAAGCAGGACAAGAGAGAGACTGAAGGACGCAAATTGAGAGAAAAAGCAAAGTATTGGAAGAAAAACAGGGAGAATGAGTGGAAGCCAGGTTACATGGGACATTGAAAAAAGCAGAGAGAATAGAAAAATCCGGAGAACAACGAACGGAGAAAGCAACAATCACGAGAGAAAAATAAATGGACAATGCAAATGTCAAGAGACAAACAAAGCGAGAAAGCAAATATCGGTAGAGAATGAAGGGGTGAAGGCACAAATCGGCGGCAAAACAAATGCAGAGTGCAAATATCGGGAGAAAACAAATGTAGCAACCAAAATTCCTGAGAGATAGAAATGGAGAAAGTCAAATTCGGGAGCGTATCAAACGGAGAAAGCAAATTCTGGGAGACAATCGAAAAAAGCAAAATTTGAGAGAGAATTAAATAAAGAAAACCGAATTCTGGAGAGAATAAAAAGAAGAAAGCCAAATTTGGGAGAGAATCAAAAGGAGAAAGCCAAATTTGGGAGAGAATTAAGTGAAGCAAATTCTGGGACAGAATCAAATGGGAAAAGCAAAATTTGGGACAGAATTAAATACAGAAACTCGTATTTGGGAGAGAATTAAATGAAGCCAGCCAAATTTGGGATAGAATCAAACAGAGAAAGCAAAATTTGGGAGAGAATTAAATAGAGAAAAACGAATTTGGGAGAGAATCAAAAGGAGAAAACCAAATTTGGGAGAGAATTAAGTGAAGCAAATTCTGGGACAGAATCAAATGGGAAAAGCAAAATTTGGGACAGAATTAAATACAGAAACTCGTATTTGGGAGAGAATTAAATGAAGCCAGCCAAATTTGGGATAGAATCAAACAGAGAAAGCAAAATTTGGGAGAGACTTAAATAGAGAAAACCGAATTTGGGAGAGAATCAAAAGGAGAAAACCAAATTTGGGAGAGAATTAAGTGAAGCAAGCCAAATTCGGGAAAGAATCAAAAGTAGAAAGCAAAATTCGGGACAGAATTAAATGAATGAATCCAAATTTCCAAATCCAGAAGCAGAGAGAAAAAGCTAATCTCGGAGAAGATGCGAGACAGAAAGCAAGTGCGATAAAGAAAGTACGGGAGAAAAGTGAGAAAGAATCGGAGACAGAGAGAGCAATTGAGAAAATGTGGGAGCAAGACCGAAGCGAAAGCTCAAGTTAACAGAGGGACAAAAAGAAATTTAACAATCGGCAGAGAAACAGCAAAAAAAGCTTGCAATCGGCAGCAGAAACACAAAGCAACCAGGGATAAAAATGTCAAGAGAGAAAGACGAAAAAGAGAAAGATAGAGAGAGGATAAAGGCAGACAGAGAGGGACAAGGAGATAGGGAGAGAGAGATGAAAAGGAGGAACAAGTCTATGAGGCGGAAGAATTTGGTCAACAACTCTGTCCCTTGTACATAATAACCCAATGGGCAGCCGTATGTATACATACATAGCCGTACTATCGCCTCTGACAAACTTGGTTAGTAGTGGGACACGGTCCACGTCTCGTTTCATCTCTTCCGCTCTTTTGTCTGAAGTAATTCCTCAGCCTTTTTTTCGGTTCCCTTTCTCCCTTTATACCCTTTTTTGTGTTTCAATTCTTTTTCTTCCTATTTCATCCATTATTTTGAAAGTGCAATCCTTTCACGTAAATCAGTTTTCTTTGTCCATATCACTTCTTCTGTTCTTTTAATGTGGAACTTTCTCCCCACAAAGATCCGTGCTTGCAGTCCAAATTTTCCTGCTCCTGCTTTCACCATTTTAAATTCTTCGTGTTTGGAACTACCTCGTAATGTTTCTTTTCACATTTCTCCCCTTTTTTTTCTCTGAGTTTAAAAATAGTTTTTAAAAACATGCACTCTTTTACGACGGCATTGAATGCTTTGTTTTTCATTTCTCCAGATTTTTTGATCTCCTTGATTTTTTTTCATTTCCCAGATTTTTTTATTTCCAAGCTTTTTTTATGTTCCTGATTTTTTTTTTATTTCCCTGAATTATTTTTCACTTTTTCGGATTTTTTTATTTCACTGTACTCTCCCTTCCTTAGGATCTTCTACAAGAAAATCCCGCATATTTTACTTCCAGGAACGCGTCATTCATTAACTTTTACGTCTGCACCAAACAGAGACTCCCCCTCCGCCTTGCATTTCCTCCTTCTTTGACTTACCTTTTATTTTTCCCACTTGAGAGTTGGGGAAGAGGAAGAAATTACCGGATTTTATAGAGACGGGGAGAAAGCCGTAAATTCTCCGTCCTTTTCAAGTGAAATGCACATGCTGAAGCAAAAGACGGAGGGGGGTTGGGCGGCGTAATTAAATCAGTTGATACAAGGAAGGAAGTGATTGGGATGAGAATTGAAAGGGGGAAAGGGGGGAAAGAAAAGAAGGGGAGGATATGAGGAAATGCTCTAATTAATTCTCAGCCTCTGAGGTTCATCTTCCTGGGAGGGATGCTCCTCATCCCTTCCCCGGGCTTCGTTAAAACATCCTTCTCTTTATATCTCCTCCACCCCATTGTTAGTAATAGAGTTTATGTTTTAAAGGGAAAAAAATTGAAAAGGAAATGAATAAAAAAAAAAGGAGAGAGAAAGGTTGTCAAGTGATAATGAATCCCCAGGAAAGCAGTCATGTGCTCCACACATCTCGTGTTTTCTTCGTCAAACCCGGGAGGATATTAAGAAGGGTTAAAAGAGAGAGAGACAGAGGGAGAAATGAGAAGAGAATAAACTCCAGAAAGAGCACCTTCCCTTTGACTGATACTTGCCATGTGACGACAGAAAGTGTGTAGTAAGTGTTTCCTGAAAGACGATATCTCCCGGGCTTTTAGTTGTACTTTCTCCAAAAAAAAAACGACTCCTTCAACCCCTTCGACTTTCCCCAGTGTCTATTGTCCCTTGTAAGACAAGGAATATTGTTCCTTAGCCTTCTATCTGGAAGAAAGGCAGGGAATGGGGAAACAAAGGGAAGCATCATATACTAGGGATCATGAAGGGAAAGGATGGAATCGTAGCAACAGCTGGTGAAAGAGGATGACAAGCTCTTGCTTGAGACATTTGATCCTTCTTCCGAGCAAGTACAAGTGTGTAGTCGTTTTCATCTGTGAAGCGCCATAATTTCAATTGTTTTATATTCACCGATAAACACTATTCTTAAAGGGTATCAGCCTGCTCTCCCTTCCACGTGGGGCTACGCCTATATGTAACAGTGGGGAACACCTAGGGAAATATCTACTTCAGGATACGGGAGACAGGGAGCAGACATGCTTGGAATGGAGCTATAGGGACTGGAAGCATGGTGGCGAAGGGAAATGTAGCCCGGGAGGAAAAATGGAGGGAAGGACAATTGTAATAAATAAAAACGCAAAAGGGTGCGGAACTGGAAGAGGGAGAAACTTGTCTGGGAGAAGGAAGGGGACAATATGGGAGGAATCTGCGGAGAGATGGGTGAAAGGGGGACGGAGACAGGAATGTAACACATACGTATGAATAGAAGAGGAGAGAGAGAAAGGGTGAGAATTAGAAGCAAAAAAGGGATTATGAGAATAAGAGAGAGCGACAAAAAATGGAGAGGGAACTCGAAGATCAAGAAAATGCAGAGATATAAAACATTGAAATGAAGAGAAAGGTAAATCCGAGAATTTAAGGAAAGAGAGGAAAAAGACGGAGGGAGAAATATACAGAGAGCAAAAAGAGAAAGAGTGAGAGAAACAGAGGAAGCGTCCGACAAATAAAGAAATAGAGAGAAAAAAGAGGGAAAGAGAGTAATAAAGAGCAGAAGAGTATGAAAATAGAAAGTGGAAAATAGAGAGAAATAAAGAGCGCAAGATAAAACTAGAGAGAGAAATAAAACCGCAAGATAAAACTAGAGAGAAAAATAAAAAGAGAGAAATAAAGAGCGCAAGATAAAACTAGAGAAAGCAATTAAGAGCAAAAGATAAAACTGGAGAGAAATAAAGAGCGGAAGATAAAACTAGAGAAAGAAATTAAGAGCAAAAGATAAAAAATAGAAAGAGAAACAAGCGATAGAGATAGACCGGGAATTAAAAAACGAGAGAAAGAGAAAAAGAGAAGGAGAATTCGAAAAATGGGAGAGAAAGAAAGAGAAAAAGAGACAGAGAGAAAAAGATAATTGCATAAAGGGAGAAATTAAATTGAAAAGATGTAGCCATGAAATGAGCAAAAACAGCAAAATATGAAGAGAAAGGTCGAAAAAGAGAAATAAAGAAAAAATGAAAGCCTGAAGAGAAAAAACTAAGAGAACGAGAGAGAACAAAAGAGAAAAAGAAAAGCTAAAAGAAAGAGAGAAAACAAAACAGAAGTCAGAGAGCAAAATGAAGAGAAAAATGAGCAATTGAGAGAAAGGTTGGAAAATGGACGTGAATAATAATAATGGGAAAGGGTTAGATATAAAGAAAATGTATAACATCACAGCTCACTCAAAAAAAATCTGAGGATCTGAGGATCTTCTCATTTCTTTTCCTACCTTAATATTTGCAAAAAGAAAAAAGGCATTATTCCCTGCTGGTCCAATTGGGTCAATCACAATTTAATGGGGACTTCTTGAGTTTCAAGAATCGAATTACACTTTATGGCTTCACGGAGATAAATTTACATTTTCCCTCTGCTACATCGCATATTCGTCCAGTTTCCCAAGTTTTCTTTTTTCATCATTCTGTTCCTTTATCCTTCGTCTGTATTGAACACCCCCGAATATCGTTAGGCCTTCCGTCCTTTTTGTCACTTTTTTTGGGGGTACGCCATCATTCCCCAGAGAAAGTTACTATCCATTCCTCAATTAACATTTCGTACTCTGTTTCCTCTGAATTATTTTTCATAGTCTACCTTTTTTAAATTGTTTTGCTTTCTCGCCCTAAATCGTCTTATCACATATTCTCCCCTTTATCTTCCCCTTCCAAAATTGTATGAGATCCATCAATTTTTCTTTGCCTTTATTAAAAAGCAAAACTTTCTCCCCTTTGCACCAAAAGAAAAAAGTTGGTTGCACTATTCACCTTGTTACAAAAAAAATGTTGGTGTTGGTTACAGACTAGCCCCATAAAAAAAGAGTGTAAAAAATGTGAGTAAAAATGGTAGATACGGTGAAAAAAAACCTTTTGGAAATTTTTTCAGGGGTGCTTTATCGCCATAAAAAAATTTAGGAGTCAAGGATAAAGGGAAAAAAAGTGAGTGCCATTGTCTTCTTTTTCCTTTCCCTCTTCCTATATACTATGTATAAACGGAAGGGAAATATAGGGGAGGAAAAAGGAAGGGAAGAAAAAGAAGAATCAGATTGCTTCATATTAGAAAACGACTCTCCGAAGACACATAAAAATGATTGCAATTAACGTTTCCAAGACACGGGGCAAGGACGAGGCGATGTGGTGGCGGGAACTCAAGGAGAGGGAAAGGAGAGAGGAGGAGGGGAGAAGTGCATAAAAGTATATAAAATTACTGGTTGACTGACTCCATGCAAAAGAGGTAGAATGGAGTGGTAAGAGAGAGAGAGAGGGAGAGCAAGGGAGTGAGAGAGAGTGAGAGAGAGACGGAGAGAGAGAGACAACGAGTGAGTAAGTTTGTTCTCGCATTTTTGGAAAGGCTTTTCCCCCTCGTTACATGTACGTTATTATTATGTGTCTCTCTCTCCTGCACTCACCCGTTTGTATGCCCGCCGCCGCCCTTGTTCCCTTCATGCCACGGCTGCAGGACTTTTATTGTACTTGAACGGTACTGCATTCACCGAACGTTGACAATCACTCAATGCCCTGAGTGAAGGCTTTTTCGGGGTTCAAGGGGTGCCATCCGACAAGTTTCTCCCTCTCAATTTCCTTATGTACATTTTTCTCTTTCACCAGCTTCCTTTCCGGTTTTTCTTCCTTTTGTGGTCTTTTTTCTCCCTCGTTTTTATTTTTACTTCTTTCTATTTCTCTCTCCCTTTTCTTCTCCAACTCTTTCTCTCTCTTTGTTTTTCTTCCTCTTCCTCTTTCCTTCTCTCTTTTCTTCACTTACTCTCTCTTTCTTTCTCGCTCTCTCTCTCTTTCCGTTTCTTACTCTTCTTCTTTCTCTCTCTCTCTCTTTCCCTATCTCCCTTTCCTTTTCTTAATCTCTCCCTTTTACCTTCTCTCTCTCTATTTTCTCTCTCTATTTTCTCTATTCTCTCTCTCTATTTTCTCTATTCTCTCTCTATTTTCTCTATTTTCTCTTACTCTCTCCCATTCTTTTTCTAGCTCTCTCTTCCTCTCTCTCGTTTTTTGTCTTTCTTTCTTTATCTCTTTGTTGTTCTTACTCCCCTTCTTTCCTTTCACTTTCTGCTTCTCTTTCTCTCCCCAATTCCTTCTCTTGCTCCCTCTTTCCTTGTGCTTCTCTATTTTTCCTTCTATTTTTCTCTCTCTATGCTTCTGTTTCTCTCTTTTTCCTTCTATTTCTCTCTCTATCCTTGTGGTTCTCGTTTTCCTTCTATATCTATCCCTCCATCCTTCTGTTT
Source organism: Disparrhopalites patrizii (assembly GCA_034698585.1). Taxonomy (NCBI): domain Eukaryota; kingdom Metazoa; phylum Arthropoda; class Collembola; order Symphypleona; family Sminthuridae; genus Disparrhopalites; species Disparrhopalites patrizii. The sequence continues at coordinate 16,099 of JAQGBT010001580.1, read as the reverse complement.
CTCTCTTTTTCCTTCTGTTTCTCTCTCTTCCCTTCTGTTTATCTCTTTCCTTCTCTTACTCTCTTTCTCTTTCTTTCGTTCTCCCTTTCCTAAACTATCTCTCTCTTGTTTTCTTCCTCTCTTCTTTGCTCTCTTCCTCTCCTCTGCTCTCTTTTACCTTTCGTCCTGTATCTCCGCTTTCTTTGTTGTTTTCGTAATGAAAAACTTCTTCCTCCTCTTTTCTCGTCTTTTTCCAACATTTTTCTCCTTTCGTCTCTTTCGTTTTCTTAATTTCTCTCTAGTTTTATCTCTGTGTTTGTTTATTTCTCTCTTTTCGTTTTGTTCGCTTGAATTCATCATAATATGTCTCCCTTTCCTCGTATTTTCATCTTTCTGTCTTTCTTCCTGTATTTCTTTGTGGCCTTCCGGTGCCTCTTTTCTTTTCATTCTCATGGTCCTTTGTCTTTTATTCCTCTATCAGTCACTCTTCTATTTCCCTTCGTCTATGCCTTCTCTTACTATCTCGTCTTTAGTGTCTTATCCATATCATACTATTTATTTAATTTCCACGCTTTCTTGTACATTTCGTTTCGACCTCACTCTCTTTCCCTCCCTCTCTTCTTCGATTTATCCGTCCCCTCTCCTTCCTCTCTCCTGTTATGTCCCTCTATCCCACTCTAAATTTTCTTCTCCCCGTCTCATTCGGTATTCCCTCTCTGTCCCCTCGTCTTGTCTCTCCTTCCCCTGTGCGATGGTGGAGAGTAAAAGAAACCATTTTCTACCACAAGATCGACAGTAAAGCACGTAGATTTGCAGTCCTATAGAAATCACATAGATTATTCTCTTGGAGGGCAATAATAAAAAATACTGTGTCGTTTATTGAGTGAAGGTCTCCAGCACTTGTTTAGCTCCTAGGCACACATCCCGTCGTCAATATCAACAGCGTGTAGTTGTATCTGTGAAATTCTAACAAAACATGGAAACGTGCATAGCTGTACATAGATGATATTCTTAAAGTCATTTTTTTACGTACGAAATTAGGACATTAAGCATCCCCAAGAAAAAAAACTGGGGACATACCTACATATGTACGTGTATTGATTGGTTGAAAGGAAAAGGAGATGCTATTTTGGGATCTCATCCTCCTGACGCCTTTCCCTTTGATGGTAAAGTGTCCATCTTCTCCCTTGTAGCTCCTTAATACGACCACTTCCCTCTGTAGTAATGGTAGTATTTTCTTTGTCCACCACCGTTTTTTTTTATTTCGGGCGGATCCCCCGTTTCTTCCCCTCTCAAAACCCTCCTAAAACTCCTTCTAAAAAAAAAGTCTCCCGTCCTTATCCGAGTGACTTCCTCCTATCCTCATCAATACGTGTCTTCCACGTCCGCTTTCATAGTGGGAATGTGCGTATTGTACATTGATGTGGTGAAAGGGGGAGACAAGAGGGGAAGAATGAGATAGGGAAAGAGAGAGTGAGAGAGAGAGAGAGAGAGAGAAGAGAGAGAGAAGAGAGAGACAGTAAGAGGAAGAGAAATACTGAGAGGGAGAGAGAGAGGCTCTTGAGTGTGCATTGCGTAAATGTTAGCCATTTACAGTGTTTCCTCCAGTTTACGACTTTGTTTTCATTCAGCTCCTCTCCATTGAGGGAGCTATCTGGTTGAAATAATGGCTCTACTCGTGTTACAAATGAGTTGAGGTCGCCCTTCAATGTCCAATCTATCCAGTCGCTTTTCATTATTCCTCCTCCAACACGGGGTGACTGCTCTCTATTTCTCTTCTATCCCCTATCTTCCTCATTCTTCCCTGCCACCTCTTTTTTTCCTATACAAACACACAACACACTCAAAGACAACATAGTGTGGCTTTCTACTGGTATATGTAAGCTATAGTAAATATCGTTTTTTTTTACTCCTGCCCTTTTATGTAAACTTGGAAATGAACCCAACCCCATTCCTCCTACTCTTTTTTCACTCGGCGACACATTTAGGGGGGAGATGGGGAAATTGCTAAGTCCATAGCAATAGCTATAGTACATACGTATATCCATGGAGAAAGAAGGACACGGAGGGAATAAATGCAACTATAGCTACTCACTTCTATATCCAAAGCTGAAAAGGATAAGAATTTAATGGACACACTTATTCATGGACAATCCTGAAGACGGAATATGAGAGGGAACAGGGAGATGGGAAGACTGGAGGGAGAAATGGGGGGAACTCTGGTTAATCCTGGAGGAAACAGAGGAGAAAGTCTTAAAATATTGGAGATAATAGGACGTTTTAAAAAAGTGCGGGAATGAAAGCAGAGGAAGGAAGAATGTAGGATAATAAAAAAGTAGGAATTGATGGTGGAGAGGCAAAAACTAAGACAAAATACAGGAATTAAAATGCAGAGGAAATATGGACAACACAGAACTGAAGAGAAAATGATAAAAAATATTCTGGAGTAAAAATAGAATTAAAGAGTGTAGTTATGTGAGCTCAAATATTAAAGAAGGTAACCGCATAGGAAATACAATAGAAAATGGACAAAGAGACAGGCGGAGAGAAAGTGGAAAGAATATATGTGATACCAAGAGATAAACAAAGCGAGATCCAATAGAAAAGAAAAGAAGATAATAAAGAAAGAAAAAATATAATAAGAATAACAAGAAAAAATATAACAAAAATAGCAAGAAAAAACAACAAAAATAGCAGGAAAAAATACAGGAGAAATGACAAACATGAATAAAGGAGAATGGCAAAGAAAAACAAATGAAAAATTTCGAGATAAAATGCAAGGGGTAATAAGTGAAAATGAAAGATACAGTAAGTGATAACAGGAAATAAAATGCGAGATATAATGGAGGAGACAATGCATGATAAAATAAAGAAGAAAATACGAGAAGAAAAAGAAAAAAAAATTCGTCTCAACTAAAAGGGAAAAGGAGAGAAAATTCGATGAAATTAAAAGGAAAAAACAAAGAAAATTCGATGAAATTAAAAGGAAAAAACAAAGAAAATTTGAGAAAAAATTAAGTCTTGTAAAAATGAAGGAGAAAATGCGAGATTAAATGGAAGGGAAAAGAAGAGAAAATTCGACTAAACTTAAAGGGGAAAGAGTTAAAATTCGAGATAAAATGAAGGAGAGAAGCCGTTTAAAAAGAAAGGAGAAATGAGAGATCAAATGAAAGTAAAGAGAAATGAAAATTCGAATCAAATAAAAGGAAAAAGTTGAGACACTTCGAATAAAATTAAGGGGGAAAGGAAAAAAATTCGAGAAAAATCAAAGAGAAAGCAGAGAATAAAATGGCAGAGAAAATAAGAGAAAGTAGAGAATTAAATGGCGGAAAAAATAAGAGAAAGTAGAGAATAAAATGGCAGAGAAAGTAGGAGAATAAAATAAAATTAAAACAAATAAGAGTAAAACTGAAGAAGCCGAGAAAGCCCGGAGAAAGTACGGACAATTCTCCCCCCACCAGGACCCCCGCCCGTATAGAGCATGCAAAAGGAATGGGACATAGTTTCTTGTCCTGTTGCGGCTGTCGCCGTTGTAACTACTGAAGCATTTTGTACAGGAAAAGCCCATCTATCTCGTTGGAGCGTATATAAATCTAAAACTCCTACCACGCCGACGACCACCATCACGGTCGCCCTGCTCTTTGAGTCCAACATGTTAGTGGTAGTATCTTTTGCCCCTATAATTTTCTCTCCTTTTCCTCTTCCCTCATTTCCACATCAAACAAATGCAGCCCAAGTAGTAAATGTGTGAGTATAAAAAAAAATAACATTTTTACAATGAACAAACCAACCCTCCCCTGCTTTCTTTTATGTTCTCCTCTCCTTAGAACAAGGCGCCGAAACCTGGCAGAGAAAGAAAGAAAATACCAGAGAGAGAAAAAAAACTGTCTTCCACAAAATGTACTAGAACCAGCAAAGTTTTTATTTTTGAAATAAAAAGAAATATATAACATCTCCTTAACTCATTTCTCCCGTCTATGTACATTTCCTAAGAATAATCTTATTTTCTTTACTCAAGCCGTGGATTCACTTCTTGTTTGGTATTGACTGAAAGAGGAAATACGTGGGCATCACCGACGTCGCTCACAAAAAATGAGAGGACGTCTATCTTCCCCTTCATATTTCCTTTCCGTTCAACCTTCCTTAAAGAGGGAGGGGGAAGGTAAAGAAAATAAAAAGTCTTTGTTTTGTGGTTTTTGTACCATCATGAATATTATTGTATGTAAAAGGAGGGTCACAAGTTTTTTTTTGTGGTTATTATATTGTCCCGCCACAAAAACTATGAAAGTTTTGTGAATGCGGGGAAATTGACAGTCAGTAAGAGAGAGAGAGAGAAAGGACGAGAATGGGAGAGATTATGTAAACACTCCAGATGAGCCTCCCGGTGTTGTTTTAGCCCTGAATTACGGGGTGGCAAGTGGTGAGCTCTTGATTCCGTTTTTTTTTTCAGCCTTTTTATTTCCCCAAGTTCTTTATTTTCATTTTATTCTAGCCATCCTTTCTTCTTCAAAAATAAAAAAAATGCTGACAGTCCAAGTTTGGACATACTCAAACTCTTTTCATGGCATTTCTTCCGTTGAAGCAACAACCTTTTTTCCTTTAAAATCTACAGGCTTTCACTCCCATTGAATGCACTGGCCATTATTTGGGCTGGAGAGCATTATCAATAATGGGAATGGGCCTAAAAGAATCTTCTTGCAAGTAAATAAAGATGGACATTGTCTCCCCTTCATTTGAAAAGGTTCATTTGTGCCCGAGATTAGACAAGATGGATCTTCCAGGGGATAAATACATCATAGAAAGCGTGAATGTGTGAGTCTATTGAGATTTGTTGTTTCTTCCATTTCCTTAAAAATTGCGAAAAGAATGGGAAAAGTTTTTTTGGGAATCATTCTTTGTTTACCATCCACCGAGTCACAAATTTACTCCTCCCTTTTTCCCCCTTGAAAAACAAAAGGCTTGGTTACATGTATCACTGTGTAACCGGAACCCTCATTGTCCCCACCGAGAGAGAGAGGGAGAGGGATACATTGTGTGCTGGGTGGAAGTGCATAAATGGGAAAAATTGAGCAACAAGGGAAAAGAAGTGGGAGAGAGGAAATCGAAACCAGGAAGGAAGATAGTACGGAAAGAAGAGGGGAAAGAAATGTATAGGGACAAGGAGGAGGAGTGAGGCAGAAAGTGATCACGGGGAAAAAAACAATGGGCAGAGGGAAAACAATGCAAAATAAATGGGGAAAGTGAAAGGTACAAGAAACAAGGAAAGAGTAAAGAGGACCAGAGAGAGAGAGAGGGAGGGAGAAAGTGGAAATGTAAGAAATGGATGCTCACCAAAGAGCATAAAATTCCCTAAAGAAAAAAATGGAAAAAGGGCTTGAGTTACCCTCGAAAGAAGAAAAAAGGCTTTTGTGACGGAAGATACGGCGGAGGGGGAAAAAGTTCAAGGAATATCCTTTCTCAATTCAAAAAAAAGGAGGAACAGAAACATTGAAAAGTATGTAGACATCCTTTTAGTCTGGAGGGTCAAACAAAGATTTTTTTTTTGAGAATAGTAATAATACCATGTAAAGACAAGATCTTCAGGGAAACATGAGCAAGCAGAATCGGACAGGAGATAGTAGGGGAAATTGGGAATACAAAGGAACTAAATGGAAATACATACAGATATACTTTGAAAATGTACGTATAATAATGTTCTATAACAATAGTGTATTTCTATTTGAAAGGGAAAAACGAAAACAATCCCCGTACATTGGTTACAGGCAAGTTATAGATAGAAAATACATACAAAAAGGTCCTAGTATAAGTATTTTAGCTTGGAAAAGAAGAAATTTTGAGATGTATAGGAATTATGAGCAAAAGCTAGTCTTGATACGTAGCTGGAAGAATGTATAGGAAGGGCAAGCCCACGTTTGTGAATGGCAGTGGAAAGTTTTTTTTTTACGCGCAGAGAAGAAAAGAATTTAAGATGTACATGCCCGGAAGGAAGTGGACGATCATGGTTGTGTACATGTTGGTTCTAACCGCATTTTTTTCACCAGAATAGAAAAAAAAGAGCACCACATTGCCAGAGGGATTCAAGTGGATGGAGTGACAAGATACATTGAGGCAGACATGGGAAAAAGTGAAGCACACGTTTTTTCAAAGGAAGATATAGAAGTGTTTCTTTGTGCCTGTCATTTTGAGGGAACGAACAAAAAAAAACTTTACCATTTTTAAGCAGGAAAAAAATTGCGAGGGTGGAGAAAATAAGGAGGAGAGAGAGATGAGAAGGGAATTGGAGAGAAATACATGGAGAGAGGTTAGCTTGGAAAAAACGGATTCCATTGAGATCTTCAGGTGCTGATGATGAAAACTTAGAGAAATATAAATGGAAAGTGAGAGTCAAAGAAAGTACGAAATGTGAGTTATACAAGGGAGAAAGAGAAGTGGATGCATTTTTTTGCAAAAATTAAGGAAAGTGAGAGAAAAAATGGCGATATTAATTGAATATAAAGAAAAGAAGAAGAAAGTAAAGAAAAACTTTGGAGAAAGAGAGAAAGAATTGAAGCAAGTGAGAATAAAAAAGGGGAAACAATTGAATGAAAATAAAAACGGACAAATTCAAGGAAGTGAGAAGGAGAAGAGAAAAAAGAAAAATTGAAGGAAGGAAAAAGGACAAGCAAAACAAAGAAAAAATTGAAGAAACTAAGAAGGAAAAGAGAAAAAAAGAAACATTGAAAAAAGTAAGAAGGAAACGAGAAAAAAAGAAACATTAAAAAAAGTAAGAAGGAAAAGCGAAGAAAGGAAAAGTAGGAGAAAAATAAAAAAGGACAAATTAAAGAAAGATAGAAGGAGAAGAGAGAAAAAATAAAAATAGAAGGTGGTGAAAATGAGGAGAAAAAAAGGAAAAATTGAAAGAATCGAGAAGGAAATGAAAAAAATGGAAGAGAAAAATTAAGGAAAGTAAAATAAATAGGATCAGCGTGAAGAGAAAATGACAGAAAAAGGCAGTTAAAATTGAGATGCAAAATAGAAGAAATAAAGAAGCAAAATCGAAGAAAATCCATATGAAAGAAAAGTGAAAAAATGAGAGAGGAAAATGTGGCAAAAAATGGATAAATGAAACCAATGGAAGAAGAAAGACGGGAAAATGACAAGGCAACGAGTTGAGAAAAGAAAAGGATGAAATTGTGCGTATCTTCAATGGACGTGAGAAACGCATTTTGAGGGGAATTACAATGGTCCTGAAACGCAACTCACTGCCAGAGCTCTCCCTGAATTTCGAAAAGGGGATTTTATATTCTCTCTAATATCTTCTTCTTTTGGGGGTGTAGAAGCAGTAAATGTGGAGACGTCCTACATAAGCTGCCATTGAAGAGCCAACAGCCGACCTCAAACAACACCCAATTTATGTTATCCATTCCCATCCATCATATTGTCCATATGGACATACTTCATTTCAACAAACATTGCTTCCTTTCTCTCTTAAGCCTCCTCCTCCCCTTCTATCTCTTCCTCCTCGAGTTCCCAGTGTTGAGACTTGCTCGGAGTAACTCAAGTATTTTTTACGGGGATTTCTCCCATTTTTTGCCTTTTTTTATATAGGTCGTTTTTTTAAGCTCTAAAGATTTTTTTATATTAATTTCATTACTGTAAACATCTATTTGACTTTGTTTTATTTCTCCCCAACAAACTTTCCGCCTCTCCTCTATACCTCATTATCTCTCTTTCCCTCGCTACTTTCCCCATTTTCGCTGCATTGATTTTTAATTGCGTGTGAATCCCAAATTTTCAAGTGTCTTGCCCTTTTTTGCGCTGTTTCAATACTTGAATTCGTTCTGGTCTTACCTTCACATCCTTCAATTTGTGTTCCTTCCTTCATGCATGCTCGGTGTCCCCCGTAAAAAAAAGGAACTGATTATACTCCCTTTTGTAGAAATATACGGAAGGGTAAAAAGTTGTAGAGAGAAATTTCTCCCCGTACATTGTTCAGCTTCACGTTGTTTGCAAAGTTTGTTTTTTTTGGGGGTCCATGGAAATTTGTGGTTGTCTTTGTAGAAGAGAAAGCCCCTAACCCTTTTTCGGGGTTCCCCTCCATATCTCTTCGCCTCTCCGTTGACGGTAAATTATTAACTGCACTGCATATAGAAGACAAACATCGCAGTACGGAGTCTCTCCTCGGCTTTATCCTACAAGCTGGAAGAGAAAGGCAGAGGAAGATGCTGACGTTTCGTTTTTTTTTATTTATTTCACTCAGCTATAACATTAAAAAGTAATAACTTAATGTCTTTGTCTCGCACATACACATATTGTCTAGATTTGATAAGATTCTCTCCCTTCCCACTTCTCCATCTCTCTCTTTTTCCCTCTTTCTCTCTCTTTCTCTCTCTTTGTCTCTCTCTCATTTCACGAAAGAACTCAAACCCTTGAAGGAACTTGTTATTCTCTTTCCCAAAAATATTTCTCTCCCTCACTCTCTCGATCTTTCTCTCTCTCTCTCTCTAGTTTCTTACACAAGAAAAATTCGTTTGATGTTTTTTCTACGTATTTATCTATAATAGAAAAAATATATGGGTTCCCCCACCCTATAAAAAAATTGTTTCACACACATAAAATCTCTATACATGCTGAAAAAAAGGGAAGAAAATTATTTTCTCCTCGTGCTTTCTCCTCCTCCCTCTTTTCCCTTCCGCCTATTCCTTCTCAAGGAAGGGCGAAAAATCCTTGAGTGTTTTCCAAGATTGTGTGTGTAATAAGAAGACAAGAGAGACGGAGAGACGATTACGGGAAGATGGAGGGGGAGGGGAAGAAATAGGAACAATTTCTATTAGGATTTTTTTCCCTTCCTTTAGCCGATTAAAAATGTACTTACGTGCCTCCATATATGGAAGAGAGTGTGGGGTAGCAGATGGGGAGGAGTGTAAGCAGGGGTAGGAAATAATAGACATGGTGCAAGTGGAATGATGTGATAGATGCAGGAAAGAAGATAGAAGGAGGGGAGAGGGTTAAAGTTTCACGAAATAGAAAAGATACAACGTGTGTGTATGGGAAGGAAGCAATAGAAGAAGGGGGAAAAAGTCAATCACAATTTCGTTTGGTGGTCACGCGTCACTCAATTAAGACATTGGGGGAAATTCAGACAAGGAAATTGGGGGTTAAGGGGATAGCGATAGAGAGATACAGAAAAAAAACAACTGGAGGAGAGAAGAAGAAGAAGAAAAACAAGTGGGGAAAAAAGAAACCTTTTATTGTCAAAGTACTACTTTCCCTAATGGTGTTAAATGTCCCAAACTCCTGTCAGAAATTACTTTGGTGAGAGGGAAAGTAAGGAACTGCAAATGTGTAATGTCTCAACCTCGGTTTTACCAACTTTCTTTTTTCACTTACTTTTTCTCCCCCTGCTTTGTAGTATTTCTCACTTTCTCTTTTGATCTTCATTTTCGTCTTTTTTAATTTATCTCACTTATTCCCAGTTCTTTTTTGTGATTATTTTTTTGTCTTCTCAGTCTTGATTTTTTTCTCCTCGTTTCTATTTCTATTGCTTTCTCCTGAAGTTTTCCATTTCTATTTTTATTTCTTATACTTTTATATTTATATATCTTCAAGTTTTCTCTTTTCTCTTTTTATTTTTTATACTCTATTTATATATCTTGAAGTTTTCTCTTTTCTATTTCTATTTATTCTCCTGAAGTTTTCTCTTTTCTATTTCTATTTATTTCTCCTGAAGTTTTATCTTTTCGATTTCTATTTATTTCTCCTGATTTTCATTCTCTTCTTCTTTTATCACTTCAAATTAGTTTTTCTTTTCTATTCTATTTATCTAAACCTTGGCTTTTTCCTCTTTTAAATGATTTTCTGTTCTTTTGTTCTTGTAAATGATTTTCTCTTCTTCTGCTCTTTGAAATGATTTTCTCTTCTTTTGCTCTTTTAAAGGCTTTCTCCTTTGCTCGTATCCATGGGTTTTATATTTTTCTCTTTTAATTACTTTCTCCCTCAGTTTTTCCCTGTAGAAATTCATTCATGCGTGTTCCTCGTTTAAATACTTTCTCCATTTTCTTTTTTAGTCCTTCCTTTCCTCTTTTTTCAATGCTATCTTTTGCCGTTATCCCATGTTGTCCCTCTTTCATTTTTCTAATGCTTTCTCTCCTCTCTTTTTCTTATTTTTCCCTGGCTCTTCCCTCTCTATATTTCCGTTTTGACTTTCTCTCTGTCCCCACTTCCCCTGGCACAGTTCCCTCGTCGTTCCCACATTCTTTCACAGTCCCCGTTATTCTTTCAGCGACTTTGGTGTATTTTGTTGTTCCTGTTTTTTAACACATTTATATAGTATCGTTCTCACTCTCCTTGTTTTATTACACATTGAATTTCTGCTTTTGCAGCCTGAACCCACACAACAAGTTTTTTTTTGAATGTCTCTAGCATAGTCCTGGGAGGGAATGTGATAAAAAAAGGAAGGGGAAAGGTAAAAAGAGGGAGGGAGAATCAAAGTGCTTGTACAGAGAAGGAAGGGGAGTCCCAAAGGATGAGTGAAAAGTACTTGGATGCAACCAAGGACAATTTACAGGGGCAATTCACGCATAGGTAAATACTTGTATGCATATACCCCCTGCCATTCTTTGCAAAAAAAATCGCTCTACCATAAGCACGTAGGGACATAAAGCAAAGATACTTTTGACTAGTATAGAAGAAGGAAGAGAAAGAAAAGTACACATGGAAGGGGAGGAAAAAGCCACAGGGTAGAGCGAATGGGCCCAGACATCACAGGGTTTGTCATGGTTCCTGTAATATCCTGGCCCGTCCAACGTTTTTGCATTGGCAGTTGTGCGAGAGGAAAACCCCGTTAGGGGCTTCTTTTTATCCATTAACGGCCCCCATTCCCATGCTTGGAGTTTGGTATATGTATATTACATTTATATATACAAGGTATAAGACTTGGGAAAAGTCCTATAGCATGCAAGTGTAACAAAAAAAATGGGAATAAGCCTTTTGGTTAAAGCAATGGATTGTTGCTTACACTTCCCAACATCCTATGGGCTCTTCCCAGACCTCTTGTACATATTGGGGAGGGGAGAAAGAGACGGAAGGGGAAAGGGAGCATTACAATAAAAGTTCTATGGTGTGGATAGAGAGAAAAAGAGGGGGAGGGAAAGCTTTTGGTATTTATTACACGCATTCACACACACACACACATACGCGAGGCAAAAGACATTCCTGCTGATAGTTCAAGTGTTCAATTCAAAGTGTTCATTTGGAGTTTTTGGAATCGTTTTGAAAAAACCATCTGCCTTCGGAGTCAAATGGGGTGATTTTGCTAAATGGTCAATTCCGATTATTATAATTCTGAGGAGGAACCGAAGCAGGGAGTCGAAGGCGGTGGGGGAAAAGGGGAGAATACTATAGTTTTCCCTTCACAAGGGGGAGATGTGAAAGGACACAGGGAAATTTTTACGGAGGAGGATACGGGAAAAGATGGACATTTATAAGGGTCAAAGTCACCAGGAATATATACAATAAAGTCAAAATTGAGTCAAGAGGAAAGGGGCCGTCTAAAAACTCACTTCAAGAGCAAACAGTAAGCATGTAGGAGTGTTCAAAGCGAGCAAAACTCGGGAAGAAGGGAAGCGTTACAAAATCCCGAGAATTAGAAAGAGAAAGTAGGAGAGCAACCCTGAGAGAGCAAAACAAAGTAGAAGAAATATCAAAAACAGAAGCAAGAAGAAACAAACGATTTACTAAGGGAAAGGTAGCGAGAAAGCACATGAGAGAGTAAGAAATGGCAAAGGAATAAAGAAAGAAATTCATACAGAATACAAAAAAAAGGAGGGCACATAACAAAAGGGCATGGAAAAGCATAAGAGAAAGCACAAGACATTACATAGGGGAGAGCAAAATAAAGAGACAAATGGAGAAAGTACAGGAGGAAGAACGAGGAGAAAACAAGCGAAGGAAATTCAGAAGAGAAAGCAAAAGAAATGCAAGAAGAGAGCAAAAGTAATAAAAAGAGAAAGCAAAAGAAACACAAAGAGAAAACAAAAGAAATACGAAGAGAAAACAAAAGACATCAAAAGAGAAAGCAAAAGAAATAATAGGAGAAAACAAAAGAAATAAGTGGAGAAAGCAAAAAAATATATAAAACAAAAGAAATAAGTGGAGAAAGCAAAAAATATATAAAACAAAAGAAATAAGTGGAGAAAGCAAAAAAAAATAAACAAAAGAAATAAGCGGAGAAAGCAAAAAATAGAAAACGAAAGCAATAAGCGGAGAAAGCAAAAAATAGAAAACAAAAGAAATAAGAGAAAACAAATAAAAAATGAGGAGAAAGCAAACGAGTGGGCTGAAGAAAATCAAATCGAAAGCCGATAGAAATCGAAAACGAGGGGAAAGAACGTTAAAAAAGGGAAAGAGATACAAAATACGGAAGAATTTAAATAGGAAAAGACGCAGAGTGATAAAAGCACTTTTGAACGGGGAAAGCTCGAGAAAGAATGCAAAAAAAAGTAAGAAATGGCAAGAGAGAGGAAAGTCATAAAAAAACTGGAAAGGGAAATAAGAAAAGAAAATCTCTATACTCCGATTCTCTTACGATGCCATCAAATTCCTTTTGAATGGATAACCAAAACTATTATTGTTGTTATTACAGGATATTTTTGGCAAATTACGGATATTCACTTGGATCTGAACCAGTCATCAAATGGCAACCGGGACAAATGTAAGCAGACTATGGCCATTAAGACTCCCATCAACACATAACCTTTTCATCCACTTCGCCCCTCCACTTCTTCTTCTTCGTCGTCGTCCTTCTCCGGTTCTATTTCGTCTCAGTGCCAACGGTGCCTTCTATTACAAGTACTACTACCACCCCTCCTTCTCATATTACTTTGGCTACAGCCACTACCACTACCTTTACTACTACTATTACTACCAATTCAACGACTACTATGCCTTCTCCTTTTTTCCCTTGCCTTTTTGTTTCTCTTTCTTCTCTTCATAATAATAGTGTTGTAGATGGGATCAAGTACAAAAGGTCTTACTACTACTATTACAACCATCTTAGTGTTAGCCATTTCACCCCTTTCTCTTCTTCCTCCTCCTCCAGTTCCTTCCGCATCCCATTCCCCAGTTTTTTTCTTGCTTTCAAGAGAATGGGAATAAAAATGAATTTGTATTTTCCATTTTTTCCTCCTTTCCCTCTACTACCCATCTATTTTATGGGTTGAAAAAAAAAGATTCAACACACTCCCCCATACAATGGAATTGGTCAATGTTTTGCACATTTCCCGTGATTTCTCCTTTTGCCAATAATTTTTATCTTGTGGGAAGAATCCCATTTTTTCGAAGAAATCATTTTCTCTTTTATTATCGTATTATTATTATCTATGCTTTTTTTGGGAGATAAATATTTATATAGGTATTGTACTGGGTATGGTACCATTTTAGGGGTGATATTTATTTCGGAATGTCCATACAATGTTATTGATGGGATTTTTTTTCAAATAGTTGTCGATTTTACAATGGTCTGCTTCTGCTCCATTTCCTTTAATTTTAGCACTTTTTTATTTTTACCCGGAGCAATTAAAAGTAAAGAGCTCTTTTTGAAGTATTTTTGAGTGATGTTCTTTGTTTATTCAAAAAAGGACTATCTAAATGAAATCTGGACAAAAGAGAGGAATTAGAAGGGATCTATGTGTTTACTTTTTTGTTGAAGAGGATTATCATTATTCCAGAGCTTCATCATCACTGATAAGTTAAGTAGATTTGAGGCTAATGACAAAAGTAAGTACTACAATACCACTACTACCCTGATCTGTTAATGATGAAGTGGGAATGGAGGTGGTATAGTGACTCCCAAAAAAAAGGCACCGGTGGCTCTGAAGCAAAAATGGGATCTGGACTGGGATGGAAGACGGAGAAGGAGAGGAAATGTTTTTGCAAATATATCCATGAAGACCAAAAAACACACGTGGTGGGGTTGGAAGCTAATAAAAAAAAGATTGTGTGTACAAAAATTTATTTGTTTTAGACTGTTTGAGACAAAATGGAGGACCGTACCGGTCGTTGGAAGGTCGTTTTGGAGATCATGGCTGTGACTCGCCAATTGCTTTGGTCGAGTCCGCAATTCGTGCCATGAAGAAGGTGACGGGAGAGCGCATCGAATTCATTCTTTGGACGGGGTATGTTCCACTTTTTTTTACGTCTCTTTTTTTTTTTGTTCACCTATTTTTTAGGTTTGTTTTTTTTTCTTTTGTTTAGTTTTATTTATTTTTCTCCCGCCTTTTCCTTTACAATGGTTTTCCCTCTATTATTACTGTTGGTCCCATGACCACTACCAAATGCTGTTAAGGCTATGTACTTTTCTACCACATAACGAGTAGAGGATTTAGTGGTCACCGTTGGAGGTAGTTTCCCCCCTTTATTATTCATACGTGTATCCCCGTATCTATATCGTCTTTCTCACATATGGAGAGTATTTTTGGGAGCTCATCTGGAGTCCAGCATAGAGAAAGGGGAGAAAGGGAGAAAAGGAACATAAAGGTATAAATCCGGAGAGTAAATCCTTGTTTATAACTTGAGTTGTCCGTGTGTGGTGCCAAAAGCGCGCTTTCTCTTCCTACAACAAACTCCTATCTCTTCTCTTTTTCTCAGCTTGTTTTATGGAGGAAAAACTAATGAGCTTTCTCTCTCTCTCTTTCTCTTTCTATGTTGGACAACAGAGAGAGAGAAAGACACTCGTGTTAGGAGTGCCCAACCCCATTAATGCTGATCTATTGGCACTCCTGCCGACTCCAATATTGAGCAATTCTGGGTGGTAACCGTGGTAGTGGTGAGTCTCTTCAAACAGGGAAAAATTACCTTGTTGGTCATGTATACCTGTGTATACCACTATAGCTACTATAGCATATAGGAATGTAGCTCCATTTTTTCACTTCATAGGCACAAGAATACACATAGGCCAATGAAACTCGTAATTTAACAATTACCAAACAATTCACGGAACGTGCTGAGTCTAATTTGTTTACCTTTGGAGCGGGGTGTTCACACACAAAAAAAGAAATACGGGAGTAATTACACAAGCGGAGCGATGAATGGGGGGAAAGTGTGCGAAAGGAGCTAGCGAGTAGGGAAGAGAGATTAGCGGTGAGAAAATCCGGAGGGAACGAGGAATGGCCAATGAATTGGGGTGAGAGAGAGAGAGAGAGAGGAATGAGGCTTTTTACATAATTCAAGGAGGAGGATACCACAGGAATATTTGGCAAGGGTCTTTTTTTATTGGTGCGAAAAAATAAAATTCACAAATAAAAAACCCAATTTTCATTTCCAACAGCCGGGGTAGAAAATGAAAGCTATAGAACGAAAGAAATAAAAGATGGTGACACAATTATTTTTATGAGTTTTTCAGGGGCGGAAAGGTGAAGGGATAATAAGATCTCCGGGGAAAAGAGGATTAGATAGAATATTTGTGACATGAGGACAGACTAAGCCACTAAATCTAGTGAGAGAAGACAGTGACAAAGATTTGGAGGAACAGAAAGGCACATCCAAATGGAAAGGAGGAGAGGGGGGAAATGTCAGAAGCAGAGAGACAGGCGGAGAGTGTGAAAGAAAAAAGGAGGAGAGAAAAGAGCAACAATAGAGAGAAAAAGGGAGAGTACGCGAGAGAAACAAAGACGAAAAACGCAAAAAAAGGCAAGAAAGGAGAGTTCGAAGAGAAAAAGAAGAAAAATAGGGAACAGAAAAAGAGAAAAGGAGAGTGCGAGAGGGAAATAAAGAAGAAAAAAGAGACGGAAAGAAAAAAAGGGATTTACAAAAAACAAGAAAGATAAAAAAGAAGAGAAGGTAATACAGAGAGAGAGAAAATACAGAAAAGAAAATACAGAGAGAAAGAAAGAGATAAAATACAGCGAAGAAAATACAGAGAGAAAGAGAGAGATAAAATACAGCGAAGAAAATACAGAGAGAAAGAGAGAGAAAAAATACAGCGAAGAAAATACAGAGAGAAAGAGAGAGAGAAAATACAGAGAGAAAGAGAGAGAAAAAATACAGCGAAGAAAATACAGAGAGAAAGAGAGAAAAAATACAGCGAAGAAAATACAGAGAGAAAGAGAGAGAAAAAATACAGCGAAGAAAATACAGAGAGAAA
>JAQGBT010001579.1:0-30642 GCA_034698585.1 Disparrhopalites patrizii | reverse complement strand
AAAAGAGAGAGAGAGAGAGACAGAGAGAGAGAGGGGAAATTGAGACAAAATTTAAGCTCTAGCCTTTAGTTAGTTACCGCTTGACACATTGATAAATCTGACACTAATACAATGACATATCTCCTCTGCATTTTGTGACAAAAAATTCGACGTGGTCATTAACACATTCCATATGTCAAAAGGCTCTGTGGAAAAAAGCTCGATATGAAAAATGTCTTTAACTTTTCCTCTTCTTCTTTGCCTTTCTCTCTGTCTCTACTGAAAGCGTCAAAAAAAATTGTATGGCACTGATAATGACTAACTAAAACTTTGCACTCTCCCAGCACTGCAGCAAAAAAATATTGAAAACTTTTACGAAAAAAATTTGATATCTTTAATATTTGCGTATTTTCAGTGAATTTCAAAGTTTTTCTCCTGACTTTTGTACCTTAGGTTTTGGTAAGTGCACCCATATATGATTATCTATACATGTATATAGGTATGCATACACACATGTGCTATATGTGTGATGGGTTTGCTGGTGTAATCCAAAAAAAATCCTACAGTGAACGAGAAACGCAAATCATGTTTTCGCTTTTCCTATATTGATTTGTCTTGGCCACCTTTCCAAAGGCTTTGCAATTTTGCATGATGAAGTGGAAGAACGTGTTATTTGGGAGGAAATTAATTGAGAAAAAAATTATAATAGAAGAATAAAGGAACGGAAGGAAGAACATAATCCATTTTGTGCGATTTCTTGGCGTTGTTATGGCTGATTACAATATATTTACCACAACCTATGAAGTAATTCGATGCGATATGCGATTACATTGTATTTGGTTTAACTGAAAAAATTTAATCGTAATAGAAGAATATCTGTAATTACGACGAGATTAAATTTCCCTTGGAACCCTTAGAATTAAATGAAAAAGTACCTACGCTTTCTGGGAAAATTATTTTATTATTAACTTCGATTATTATTAACTCGTAATTCATTACTGTGTCGGGGGATTTAGCAAAAATTTACGAGATAAAATAGACAAATCTGACCATTCAATTTAAATCCCAATTTTGAAATATAATTTTGGAAATTTAAAAATAATAATGTATTTAATCGTGTGAATAATTTTCTATTCTCGCTGCCAGACTCTGTAGAGCATTGAATTGACGGACTTCCACGCCATTCAGTGCTGTTTCCAAAGAATCCTTTCCCAAATTGTACATAAACAGTTTCCAACGATACATGAACGCATGGTCATTGTCAGCCAAGAGCAAAAGTCATTGTAGCCAGACGAACAAATGACACTTCGTAATCAAATGGAATTCCCATTATTTCCCTTCAGACCCGTCAATGAAAGCGAATCAAATTTTGCATTTAATAAAAAAAAATTAATGGATACTACAGATCAAATTAAAGGTGAAAGTTTGGCGAGAAAAGTAGGGAAAATGATGTAAATATGGGGGATTTCCTCCTCTAATTAATATGATTCAACCCTTTTTAATATATGATCTGTATCAGAAAGCTATCACACGGAAATTATTGGGGAGTAGCATTTTCCTCTTCTTTTTCCTTGTCCTTTATCCTGTATAACTGAACAATGCCCAATCAAAGAGATGGCAGATATGCAATGTGTCCAAAGCTACGACGTTTCCTTCACCAAACGAAACTAGCCGGTTATGTTTATTACGTGAATACTTTGCTGTTATACGTAAACATACCGGTATAATGAACCTCACAGATTCCCATATAAAAAAGGGAAATCAACAAATAAATCTGTTTATGAATATGCAATAAAATGCACCATCGTCCTTTCGCCACGTGCTTTGGTTTTTCTTCCTCGGACAGAAATCAGCTCTACCCCTTTTGCTCATGCAATGCACTTGTTGCATTTTTTTTTTACAACTATCCGGAAGTTATTTTCCTCACTTTGATTTTGCACGTCGTTTTTTTATGGGGAAAGTGCTGTGTGTAAGTACGATACAAATTTGTGTGTATTGATTTAGGCACATGACATCTTCCATTTGTATATTGATGAATTTTAATATAATAATTATTATTTCCAATACTTAATTTTTACCTTTAGAGTTCTTCATATCCGTCTAATTTTCAATTCTTTTTTCTATGTTTTTTTTCAAGTTTTTCTAGGATTTTTAGCTTTTTTTAGAATTTTTGGTTTTCCCGATTTTTCCCGGTTTTTCTCGAATTCTTAGTTTTTTTTAGTTTTTCTTGAATTTCTATTTAGATTTTCTAGAATTTTCTTTTTCTAGTTGGTGTTTGGACAATTATTCGAATTCGATTTAAAAAAGCTGAAATTAAAGGAATTATTTTATATAAAAGCATTTTCTTGAATAAAAACTATAGTTCATCAATGTAAAAAAAATTAACTTCATATCTATATAATGTACAGACGCTTTTGTGGTGAGTAAATTTGTTTGAAATGAAACTTCAGTACAATGATAAATACGGCCGTTCAACAATGGCAGAAGTGTCCATTGACTTCACAGAAAAAAATCAAAATAAAAAAATGGAAAAGTAGAAGGACGACTGACTCTCTTCCATACTGACCTACAAGAGTGGATGGGAGAGTGCATACAATAATTTTTTTAAATAAAAAAGACGTCCAATGACCTGTGAAGCTCCTGCACAAAAACATTTTTAAAGGAGCTTAAGGCAGCCAGTGTTGGCGATGTTCTCTCTACATTTTTCATCTCCTACACATCTTTAGTATTACATATTTTTTTCTCAATCTCCTCTTGCATCTTTTTAAAAGTGCTTTTTCCTCCAAGAATGAAAATGAATGTGTATGCTGTATTCACTGTATTGTACACAGCCATTTGTAATGCATTATAATCCCTGCCAAGCAATGAGCATTTCCTTTTGTAGGAGGAAGCTCTTTAACTCTCCCTTGCAGTTATATGCATGTATGTATAAGTACGTTTCTTATTCAGGTATAGATATGCGTGCACAAGGAGGATTATCGAACAAGTTCAACCGGATCACTTTCATAAGATCTTTGGGACAACTTTCTTAGATATAATTTTACGAATTTTTCCATAATTATGACGCATTTGATTCCCCTGAGCCAGCTTGACTTCTCCTTGCATAAGGAAGAAATTACTTGCCTTTTTGGTCGTGGGGGAGCTTGAGAGTATAATTATAGGATTCATAGAAAGTTTTTTTTTATTCTAAAGTTTATTTTTATACATATGCCATTCTTAGAGGAAAACATGCGTGAATATAGTTAAAGCTTTGGCCGTAATATTGCGATATGAAGTCCAAAAAAGAGAACAAGAAATGGCTCTGCCTGTAGAAAAAAGGTCATAATGTAATTTAAGTCGAACTGGAACCGTTTTTGATTTTTCATTCGAATAAAACTGGAATAAAATTTTGCTTAGATCTTTCCTCTTTTCAATTTTTGCATGTTATTGAATAATAATGTCAGCAGAGACTAAACATGTATACATCCTCATCCTGGTAATAGTTGGAAATTCCTATTTGTTAGCATCCAAAATTTGGGCCGAAATTTGCTTATGGCTTTTGAAGATAACACAAGAGTTGGCAAATAAAATATACAGAAAGGCAAATAAATACACAAAAGTGAAATTACCAGCGCAATAAATAAGCAAATATAGTTGGATAAGCTCAAATAAATGAAAAAGTTGCATCAGTTTTTGCACAACGTGGTCGGATTCCATAATTTTCGACACAATCAAATTTATTTTGGAGTGAACAGTAGGAATTGGCAGTTATTTTGAATAAATATAAAAGAAAGGGCGTCATTTTACAAAACATAAGCCCTCTACAATGCAAAAGAATTCACTATTCCGTCTATCTCGGGGGTCGTGTGATATTGCTATTTTCGATTCCGATCCTGCCCCGTTGCTCTGCCGTCAAATTCACGGAGGGATGAATGAAGATGGAATCGCCGGATCGATAATTTGGGACCACGACAGTTCGATAGAAAATGTAGCCCTTCTCTTCCATGAATTTCCTCAGTCCCACCTTCCCTTCTTTGAGAACTAGATGCTCAATAGTAATGACCTGCCAGGAAAAATTTCGCATTTATACTAAAACCCTAATGGAAAAAATTTTCCATTAAATTAAATTTAATTTAATTTAAAAAAAAATAAAAAAGATTTATGTGCATATTTATAAATACGGCGAAAGAACCTGGAGTGAAACTGACCTTAAAGATGACCTTATCAAATGGGACGGTCCTCAAAATGTCCAGCTCATTCCCTTCCACGTCCAAGCTGAAAAAGTGGATGGTGGTTCGATTCATGGCCAGAAGAAGGGAATAAAGCGGGACACATTTCACCCGGATTCCCTCCGTGGCCTTGTATGTCTCACTCCGAATCAATCCGTTGCCCAAATGGCGGGGAAGGGATTTTTGAATGTAAAACTTGGGCTATATATAATTGTTTTTAATTCTTTTGAATTTTAATGTTTTTGAATAATTGTACTATTTTTTTGCTATAATTAATATTTTTGCCTCATTTGCAAATATCCATTTGTACGCCATTTTCTCACCTTCCTAGGGAAGGGCTTGTCCGACAGACAGAACTTGCCCACCCATGCCTTCCGATTCTGGGACAAGAGCCTGGTTGCTATCGCCGGATCTGGCTCCAAAAGGATTCCTTGCCATTTCAAAGTCTTTTCCAGCCACAAGGAATTTGAGTTCCATTCTCCATCGTTGGCGCCACATTCCAGGAAAAATCCAGAGGAGCCCTATAAATGTACAAGCACGTGGTAAATTTTCACTATTAAACGTTTTCTGGATGAAAAAGATCCAGAAATATTACTATAAGCAATTAAGTTAAATTATTGTTTATAATTTATAATATTATATTATGTACATACGTACATATACAGTGGAGTCTCTTCATAACAAGTCTCTTTATAACAACTTGTCTATATAACAACATTATTTTTTCCGCCCTTCGTACGCTCGTACACATCAGCTAACTATTTTATGTTCTATATAACAACTTTTCTCTGTAACAATATTTTTTGACCTTCCCTTCAGAGTTGTTATATGGAGACTCCGCTGTACACCTATTCTTTATGCGATATTCTATATTATTTATAGTTTTACTGGGAATGCCCGCATATAGTTTATTATTACTTTAATATTAATTTAATTATATTAAATTGTTGTATTCGTTTGCAGTTAATTCTGTTAATGGTTTCCCTTATTTACCAGCAAATTTTTGTCATTATAACTACGGCAAGGACACTAATATAAAAAAATAATTATTTTTACCGAAAATTAAAATGTGATCCTATTTGGACGTTGTTTCTGCCTAAATTTTTCCGTTTTGAAATGAACGATATTTAGCATTTATTTTCCTTGAAATTTAGATCTTGCTTCACGGGTTTTAAATTAATATATTTGTGCTTCCGTTTAAAAAAAATCAGTGGAAAACTTTCTAAAACTCGATCAGAGCATTTTCCAAAGGTCTAAAATTTAGCTCTCGAAATTATGCTTTAGATTTGTCCTAATCATAAGAAAAAATTGTTCTACAGAAAGGCAAGTTAATTGTAAATTCTAGCTTGCGGAATTTCGGAAAGGAAATTTCAAATTGTAGCAGGCAAAATACGAGCAAGACTGGAAGACACGCACAAACGCTTTCAGAATATCCGCAACGGCTTGGACTTGTCCAGCGGAAGGATTGAAGCCGGGTCGGTACAGCTTTTTATTGCGAAATCTGTAAGACTTTGTAGATGGTGGGATTAGCATTTTCCTATAATCGAAATATCACCAAAAATTTCATTTCATATTAATCAATTTGGGCAAATGTCACACATTAATGAACTGGCTTTTTAATGCTTAATGTAGGCATATACATGTATATTATGTTATTGCTTTACCGAATAGTGTCGAGCAAGAACGGATCGTCCATTTTAATGCTTGGATTACTCCAAATTAGCTTATATTCCAGCTGTGAGCTTATCCCTGGGCTGGCCGGCTCCGTAATGTTTGCTGGCTTCCCTTCCATTGAAAATATCTGCAAAAATTATACCATCGTGGAATATTTTTTCAAAAATTTGAATGCATACATTGTGTAAAGAATTAAATTACAGAAATTATGTGCGCAATTATTACATTAACTATATGAAAAACCAATTTTGCTGGCTAAAATGTGTTTTTGTAATCTTACTTCGACGGCTCCTTGCTGACCTTGCCGCCGGATTGAAATGGGTGCGGCGACATCCTGAAACGGACTGTACGACGGCGATTGATGGCTATAGAGCGGATTGACTGCGGCGAAATAACTAACTACGTCGTAGGTGAGGACGCTGATACAAATGGCGTAGATGAAGATGATGAGAACCAAAGATTTCAGCGTTACTCTTAAGAAAGGCTTGTTCGTTTTGGGATTATAGGCTTCCATCTTCTTGCAAAAAATTAACCACAAGAGGGTAACCCTCAGGTTTTTAACTGTCCCAAATTTCTCCAAATTTTTCGGAGTTTCTTAAACTATACTGCTTCCATGATGGCACACTAACTCACGTCAGGGTGAAATATAAAATTTGCTCAACTTCAAAATTATAACAATTCAAGCATTTTTACTTAACTCACTATTCGTGTAGTACAAAAAAATTATACTCGTTTTAATAAAAGCAAATAATTACCCAAATGTTTTTACAAACTGGACTAATTTGTGTCTGAATTTAAAGACTGAAGCCCGCTAAGTCATCAGCCGATTGCTTTCACATAGGTATAAATTCAATTCAACATGTTCCGAAAATTTGCTTAACAGTGGAATATAAATTCAACACAAATTTTGTTTGTTTTTGAAATTTTTATGTTCCTTCACGAAGTGTGAAAACATTTAAATAACGCTGAATTGTGGAGTTGACAGATGAATTCCTTAAGGCAGCAATGAGACGATCAAGGTATATACTTTGCCCTCGATATATTCCATTTTCACAGGCAAAGCGAAAACTTTAAAATAATAAGAAAACGTATATACACACATATGCATGGCTTTAATGTTAATTGGGTAAACATTCTGTAGCAACAGCTGTCTAACAGAGAACTGTTTAAATTAATTATTGTTCGTCAAGTTAACAATTGCTCGTTGACCTGCCTTGAAATTCTGTCATTACCCAATTTATTTTCCCTAATGGCAGGAGTCTATTATTTATGGTCTACTAATGAGCAATTAATTTTCACTACTATCGGAGATAAGGAGTTATAAAACACAGTTTCACTCCGGTTTGCTATGCACATTTTACACAAAAATAGATATGTTCGTAACTACTAACATTACCATTTACCATATATAGAAGGGGAAAGCCTCTGGGTCTTAAACAATCCATTATTAAATGAAAAAAAACCTAATATGTATAGTTAAATATAGGTTAAAGCATCATGGGAAATCATTTGGTCATTGTTTTTAATTGTCCACTAATGTAAAAGTATCATAAGCACATAAGCATGAATTAAGACAATATTTGGGATTATCGATCCTTATAATTGTTGAGCATTATTCAAACTTTACACGGTCAAATTTAAAAAAAAATCGCTGCTTTACTTATTAAAATACAGCATTAATATACAAATTACAGTCGAACAACTCAATACTGGGTTCCCTTATAACGGTTTTCTCTCTGTAACGGTGGCAGAAAATGCTTCCCTCAAAAACTTTCAATTTCAATTGTTAACATAGCCATTTTTGCTGTCCATAGCGGTTTTTCGTTATAACGGGGAAATTTTGACGATTTAAGGGGAACCGTTATAGAGAGCGTCGACTGTCAGATGTTAAAATAAATAAACAATTATTAAAATGCATATTAAGATGCTAAAATACGTAAACAATTATTAAAATGCATATTAAAATGCTAAAATACGTAAACAATTATTAAAATGCACATTGAAGTATTTATATCAGGAAAGGGCATGTATACCGAGTTTGATGTCGAGTTACTTACGCTAATAATAGACATCAATCTCATTGAACCGTGTAATTGTACCTACAGCGGGCGTTACCAAATGATGGATCAAAGCCCAGACGGGCAATTATGACAAATTAAAGCAAACATTTATTGAATCCCCGAATTTGTTTGTAAATGGCGGGGTTGGCCATCCAGAAAAATTCGTAAAATGGTACAATCTATAAAATTCTATAATTCTCCGAGTTCTACCCGAATTTTTCAGCGATCTTCATGCGGTTGCATTAAATGTGTATACAAAATTTTTAAGACATTTAATATAATTGTTGATCGTGTTGGAACAATTACATGCCATACAATGTGGCTGTTCCTCCCGTACGTCCGAGCAAAAAAATATTTCACGCAGCAGAAATCGTCCCGGAACGAGATTTTGAACGACGAATTGCGGGTTCTATTTCGCTCGCTCAACGTTGCTGGAACGCGCCCTATTTCTTGGGGGAGGCTTAGGGGAAATGATGAGAGGCCTTCCTACCACTATTATTATTTCACCTGGAAATCACCGTTCATATGGATGACGGTTTTGTCCGGGATCCTGACCTTATTCTTGTGGATCCTCTACATGTGTGAGTATTCCTTTGGAGTGACCGTCTTTTGGTTCAGGTAAAGCATTATTAAAGGGATTACTTCTACTCTACTATATACAAATTAAGGGAATCATGTTTTTTTAAATTACATGCAATTAATACGACATAAATGTCGATATGCTTTATTACTAATATGCTTTACAAGCCTCCCATCACCTCACAAGTACATTGCGGGGATAATTAAAAAGAATGATGACGTCACTTCCCTGATCAAAAGCTCCGTGGTCCAGGCCTACGCCTTCTTATTTGGGATGCAACCCTACCTGGGAATATGTGACCTCGTCCTAGGCTGGCAAATGACCCCTGGACTCTGTCAGTACCTGAACACAACCTGGCAGGAGCTGGATGATATTATTGGGCGGGAATTTCCGGGGTTATTAAAGCAAATGGGAGAAACCGGGAGATGTCAGTTTCATCTCCGGCCCAAGGCTCTCTTTTATATCTTTCACATCCTCTTTCCCGTTGTAGTCGCAATCATCTGCGTCTTTTTAAGTCCATTCTTGGTGAGCTGTTCCGTGCAATACATCTTCATTTTGATGGTGTCCTCTCGAATGGTGTTTTTCGATCTTTACGGTGACATCGAAATTGCGCTTCTCTTCGAAATTTTGGCGGAGAAATTTTCCTTGGTTAGTAAAAGTATCTTTAAGGCTGTATTCCTTTTGTTGTACTTCTGGTTCTACTATTTCATTTATTTTTAACTTTTTAACTCATACATCTTATAATATGTAGTCTTACATGCGTATAGATTCAGAGGGGAATAGCAGCGCAAAGTGTGAATGGCGGAGATTCCCTCCAGACGTCCAACATCGCTGCATGGATCCAGATTTTGGACATGCTGAGAGAGAAAACATTTTATTTGGGGAATCTACTCAAGCCGATGGAGATCATTTTTGTGGGTCGATTCATTTTTGTCGTCACTCTCCTGGTCTTTACTGTGAGCAACTATCCCCGCTTAGATTATCCCCTGGTCATTCATGGCATCACCTGGACTTGCTATAGTTTGCACCTCACCTTGAGATTTCTCTTGAAGGTTCACATGGCCGAAAATATTACAGCGGAGGTTAGTTCCTTGGAATGTTTTTTTTTTAAATTTGTGCTAAATCCATATGAGAGAAAATAATAATTATAACTGAAATTGGATTGAAAATGGTTTTTTCAGGAGAACAAAATTGTGGCAATTTTGGAACGTCTGGAATTACCTGCCACGGCCGAGCCTAGTTGCTTCATTCAGGTAGAAATACAAAATAAGCAGCTATTAAAAATAAGATTTACATAAAAAAATTAATTTGCAAATTAAATAATATTCGTATATATAATTATACATATACACAGCATTTATGTATGTAATTACGATTATAAATGATGCAGTTATAATGGACATTTTTTTCATGCAAAATTTCCCGTACATATACATATATATGTATTTCTCGGTAGGTTCAGATGCTGCATCAAATGCTGGTTGAACAGCCCGTACATATTTCCTATGGGAATTACCTGACTTGCAACAAACGGCTGATGCTGACAGTAAGTGCGGGGTCAAGGCAATATCTGACCCCTCAGTTTTGAGCTATTTACGAGTGACGTAGTTAATATAAATGCCATTCATTAATGATCTGTTCTGTCTGATTGTTAGGTCTTTTCTCAAGTGGTGAATTACCTCATCATACTCCTGCAATTCGTGCGCAAGTGATTGAATATAATAAATATATTGATTGTAGTTCCATAATTATGACAAAGACGGTCTATTTGTGATGCACGTAGCACCGTAAGTAAATAATCTGGAGGGTGTGCGTAATTGCCCATCAGCCACGAAGCCACGATCTACTTTGACCAAGTTCAAAGTCCATTTAATTAGCGAAATTACACCGGGACCCACACATCCTTTCACGCCTGTTTATTGCTCTGGAATGAAATAATTACAAGGACAATAAAATACCTGTATGGCACCGAATAATTCTGTCACTTATGCACGTCGAAAAATATTATTCTTGACACAATAAAACGACGTTCCGTTCACGCAATATAAAAATGCCCTTCGATACTCGATTACTAACTTTCAGGGCAACTCATTAGAAGCATCGACGCTTAGCCGCTAAAATGCGTGGCAATTCCTGGTCACTCCGTGTCTTTGGACACAAAAACAATCGACACAACTACAATCAGGATGCAGCCCCAATTGCTTCCACCCAGCTAGTGACAAAGAGAGAATATCTGAATCAGGAATTAAAATTTGTCCTCCGATCTTTGGCGCTCTTCGGTAATTTTCCTTTGACCTGGCGTGTCAAAACATATCCATGTGGCTCGGATGTGCTTAGTGCCTCGTCCGGCGAATGGGTTTTTGAATGGTCACGGTCAAAATTAGCTACGGCCATTATTGGTTTGGCGACCCTGTCGCTGTGGATTATGTACCTGCTGGAATTTGCATTCAGAATAATCATTTATAAAAATGGGTCAGTTTCGCCGTATTTGATATTTTTCGGGCTCAGGCAAACTACACGGAGGAATTTTATGAGAAAATGAATGCCACAATATTTAATATTATGATATTAAATATTTACATTGACTAATAATAATAAATTTCAGACTTCCAGTTCCTCATTTTCATGTGCAGACGCTAATAAGTCAAAGCGAAGTATTCAGCTCCTCATTGAAATCCGCCCTCACCACCTGCTTCGACATCATCCTGATGGTCCATCCATTATTCCAATTTTTGGATTTAATTTTGACGTGGCTACAAATTCCGGCTTATGGTCGGTTTTTCAATGCCCAGGATTATCTGGAAGTGGAAATCTCGCGGATTTTTCCTCACCTCCGAGAGATGGAGATAAAAATTGAGCCCCACAAGTTGCGTTGGAGAGTCACTGCGTTTGTCTACAAATCCTTTTATTGTCTTCCTCTTCTCGGCGGCATTGTATTTTTGGGCTGTACCCCTAAATTAGTTAATTCTAAGTGGGATTATATAATTATAACCCTGTACGCGTTCAGGGTGGCATGTGTGGACCTGGTGGACGATGTGAAGATTGCGCTGACGCTCGAAATTTTGGCAGAGAAATTCCATCGGGTATGCTTTTTGGTCCAGACAAAATATTGTTGTTATAAACTTGTAACAGGTTTTACATATAAAATGTCTATTTGTTGGAAAAGGTAAGAATGTGTATTGCCCGAGAGGTAATTTCCAATGAAGTCTTAACCGAAGGTCAGGTGAACGGGTGGACGCAATTGATCCAGATTCTTCGTGATCACACCTTTGATTTCGGGAATTTGCTCAAAGCTACGGAACTGCTATTTCTTTGCAAATGTTTGGTGTTTCTCACACTTTTCACTTTCACTTTCTTGAACGTACCCGTTTCGAATTCCGGAATTTTCTTCCACAACCTAACATGGGGTGGCTTCACGGTCGTCACCGTCATACGGTTGTTCCTTAAGATATCCATGGCAGAGAAGGTGACCTTTGAGGTATGAAATGAAAAATGAAGCAGATAGAAATTCGTATATGTATAACAATAACACTTGTTTTTACCATGTGTCTAAGTTTGTCCATGACGCAGGAAGCGGAAATTGCTGAACTATTAGCTGACATAGAGTTGCCGTCTACCGCTTCTCCAAACTGCTTTCTGCAGGTTAGTTCAATGCCAGTTGGAGAAAACTTGTCCATGCGTGTGTGCATGGCATAGTAAATACATACGTAAGCATAATTATTTATAAGGAATGACCTGGAATTGAGTTTTAAAAAAAATAAGGTATAACGCTTATAAAATCAGATCAAATTCCTGCGCGACCTCATCGTCCAACAACCCGCTTGCATCACACTTGGCAGTTACTTGACGTTTAACAAACGACTATTTTTCAATGTGCGTAGAAAAAATATGTTATAAAAATAATAAATACAATAATTATAATTATTAATTATACATAATATATACTATATACCTACAGTTGGTCACAGTGAGCAGTAACTGCAGTGAAGTGCTTTCAACCAAATAGTTCATTTTGTGCTTCTAAACTTTACAGGTTTTCTACCAGGTCACGACCTATTTGATTGTCCTCATGCAGTTTGCAGGGAACTGATAGAAGAGTTTATGCAGTTTTGGGTTATGGGTTCACAACGAGGCAAGATCACGACTTAAGTGAAAACGTTGATTACAGTGAATGCACAACAGAAACCAAGCACCCAAATGTCAGAGGGAGACGTCTCTTTTCTTCCAAATCCAAACGGCATGGTTTTGTAGAAATTCCTTCAGTAGTAGTAAGAGGTTCAATAACGAGTAATTAAATTAAATCTATGTCATGGAAATGTATGCCCGTAATTGGTAACGGAGGTAAGCGTTGGCTAATGGTACGTGTCAAGCAAGTGATTGTAACTTGTAACACATATTTTCCTGGTCTGACAAAAAGAAGAATGGATTTAATTTGCTTAAAACAGTTCATCCTGGAATACAAAATGGAATCCATGTTGACAAAACAAGGAAAATGCATGGAAAATATAGACTTTACTTGGTTCGAAACTTTTTAAATAAAGGATGCTTTTGGGTAAATAAGGCCGAATTGGCTGTTTTCCTAAATTCACGATATACAGCATCATCCGCCCCAGACAGGGATGACAGAGTGGCATTTCGTCTACCGAACGGACCGGATCCTGGCCTATCCCCAGGCAACCTCTCATCTTCTATGTCAAGTTCGTTAACCGAGAGTATCTGTTGAAGCAAACCTGCTTGCTCTTCCTTGGTTTTGTAATGTAAGTCCTCCTGCAAGGAATGTGCAAACGATAGTATCAACGATGTTTTGTTTGTTCGTATACATACAATGCAACAATTCATCAGCGTTCAATGTACATTGTACATATAATGTATAGATATAGTAACATGTTGCAATAATTTAATTTCACACAAATGTGCCCACCTGTTCCATTCCCTGTAACTTGGTAATGACTTTGTAAGCATAACCCTGGTTGACCAAAAACCTTTGCCTCTTTCGTGAATAGCCCATTTCCATCGTGTCTTCTGAGACTAGAGTATAAAAGAAAGCATTATAGTCTTCCGCAATAGCTCCTTTCTTCGCACGGAGAATCCGACCCAACCGCTGAGCCTCTTGACGACGAGAACCTCCTTGAGAACTGATTTGGATAAGCACATTCGCTTCAGGTAAATCGAAGGATGTGTCGGCCACTTTGCTGACGAATACTGTGTTGATTTTTGGATTATATTTGAAATTCTGCAAAATCTGCAACCGCTCAGACTGAGCTGTGGGTCCGTAGATAAACGGCTTCCCCAGTTTGTGGGCGTAGTGCTTGAGAGCGAATACATTGTCGGAGAAAACTATAATTTTGTCTGCTCTACGCTCGTGGTACCGAATCAAAAATTGACACGCTCGGAACTTATTTGGATTCATTACGCAGAGCAACTGGAAATAAAATGACGTTGAATTACATTAGCGGAGCATTTACAGAGTAAATCCAGGTATATTCACCTTATGGCACGTGTGTTACTAATTATGGTAGGCTAACATTTTTGGATATTAAAATATCGGCGTAAGGTACTTACCAGCTTCTTTGATATTTTTGCAGTCAAATATTCTCTAAAGAATTCACTGGTCATATTACACCACACCTCTGCGCACTGGACTTTGGCAATGTAACCTGCCTTTTGCAACTCCAACCAATTGGCTTCGTAAAGCTGCAAAATAATAATAGTTCTACAGACTTCAAAACATGTCCACAAATACATCCGGATGTCATAACAAACACTACTTACTAAACTAAACAGATAAACCTCAAGTCCCAAACACTATAATATAGTGATTCCCAATCTCTACGTTTTAATTTCAGGATATTAGTTAACTTATTTATTAGTATCTATTTATCTATATCTATTTAGTTTACCAAAGGGGATACCATTAAATTTAATAGCAAGGAACTTCGTATTACCTTAGGCCCAATCAGAAAGTTTAGATCTGCGATTTTATCGTCCTCTCTCACGAGAGTAGCTGTCAAGCCTAATTTGGCATGAGCTTGAACAAGGGTGAGTACTCGCCGGAACATTTTAGCGGGAATACTGTGCACCTCTGTCACGGACCACAAAAAAATGCATTATTACTTTGTCGAAAGGATTGTCATATTCGTTCATGTTTCACTGGCTTTTCATATTTTTATACTTCATAAGAACTGTTGGTAAAATCAATAATATTTATCGTCTTACCATCCAAAAGCATAATGCCCCACTCTTGATCTTGCAGCCATTTCATTGTTTGCTCAGCTTCCCAAGAACGCTTTTGTGTATGAGTGATCATTGAATACGTGGTCACCAAAATCCCACATCCCATAGGCTTGTCCTTGGCGTCGGATGTGAAACGGCAAATGAGAGAGTCGTCGGCTGGAAAGTGATTAACGGAGCATTAAGAAATGCTGAATCCGATGGTTAGATATTACTTCCAATCTCTTTTTTAACAAAATACCTGTGCTCCAAAGCTTAAACTGCTGTTTCCATTGCTCCACAGACACCCCCGAGTTGCAAAGAACAATTGCCCGTTTCCTGACTGTACACACAGCTGTTACTCCTGTTAAACTCTTGCCAGCACCTGCGCAAGCAGGACAGGTAAAAAATATTAACACTAGAAATAACATTTTTAATTCGATCAATGTGCTTCAATCAGTCTAAATTAGCTTACCACACGGTAAAACAATAACCCCAGAACGAGCACGTCCATTGCCAAACATTTTCCTTAAGCTTTTTTCTTGGTAAGGACGTAAAATTGCTGATGGTTTTAAGTCAATACTGCAAGTCACACAAATATACGTGCATGAGCAATGATCAGAGGTATACAATTGATGTCATTTACTCAAATAATTTGATCGAATGCTCGTTTGCTTACTTAATATCAGGATTTCTAGTGTCATTCCGAAAATCGTACTCAGCCAGTAGCGGATACTCCAGCTGAATGCAACGTTTTTGTATCACCTCTATCTTTTCCTGGTTCACCTCAAAAGACACCACCTTCTCTTCTTCTTCATCTTCAGCATCCATCTTGGAATAAAAGTCTGTGATGTCCGTAGGAACTGGTTTACTCTGACTGGACTCTCCGTTCATACCACTATCTCCATTCACTGCTTCGGGCTCTGACTTCCCATTTGTCATCGTAGCAGCAGCACCTGATCCGGCAAATGCTCCAGCACCAGCTCGTGATAAGCTACTCTCTTGTAAATCATTCTCGTCCTCCGACCGTCTTAGACGGCACTGCTGAATTATTGGATCTTTCAACAGTTTTTGTAAGACGTCAGGGTGGGAGGACTCCACAAAGTACCGGTTCTGCTTGAGAACGAGCTTCACTTTTCCGTAAGAAACAGTGCAAAGTTGGATGAATTCAACAATTCCATTAGGAATTGATGTTTTACTCAATCGGGCCAGGTACTCAATGATATCTTGCGTCTGAAGACCCACACTCACGGCAGCATAAAGGGAATACGCGGTGAGCTTGTACTATAATAATATCGGATTCCCATGACAGAATTAGACACCATAATTTTCACGAGTAAAGTCAATAAAAAGAAACTACACCCACATATAACTAACTACAAGTACGTTTGCGTAATAATGCGTATCGAATACCTCATGAATGTGTTCAGGACGACAAACCGGCTCCGATATTGCTATAAGAAAGTCGTGGGCGTGCTTGTAGACGGGAGAAAATGCTTCCAGAAATATGTGACCGTTTGGTGCCTGTGTCCAGTTCATTTTAAATACACTGTAAGATGCTTTCAAGTTACTAATTCAGTGGTAGTGGACTAAAATCTTTCTGAATTGTTCTTACCACCCATAACGGCCTGGATGCATGATCTTGCTTCAGCTCCATCTGACTCCGATAATCTTTTGCCCCGTACTCATCTTCCGGAACCACAATGTCATCCGCATCCCTTTTGGCTGCTCCGGGTACATACTCTGCAAACAAGTCGGCATCCTCAGTTAACATCCCTTACAATCACCCATATTTACCCATAGTTTCTACATGAATAAAATACTTTAATAGACTATGTACATTCATTGATAAGCATCATCACCGCAAGCATGTTACCAATGCACAGTGGATCAAACTAGTGTTAATTATTACCTGCATTGGTGGTCTCATCCAGTTCATCCGGAATGTCGTACAACTCATCAAACTGTTCCACCTCCTCCTCCCGTGGTCTCTTCTTTGATTTCTTCCCAGACGAATCATTCCTTTTCCATTTCCCCTTCTCCATCCTTCACAAAGCCTACTACCCTAAAATCTTTTGAATGTAATTTGTACCAGCAAATCACATACAAAAATGTTTACAAATGACACCCTACTCAAACTGCTAGTTTCTTGTTATAAACCAACAAATTCCTTCCCTCCTGGGGTTAAGTATACCGGAATTTCCGTCAGGTATCCGCGGGATCCGTAATTATTTAGTTGTATACATATATAGAGTTAGTTAATGCTACAAAATCACTACAAAACAGTCTCTTGACCCTTTTAAAGCCTTCTTTGAATGGAACTTTCTGCTACCCCTTCCAATCAGTCATGTTCAAGGAGTTTCTTGGACCATAAACCGCCTACAAGTGACTTAGATTTAGTAGTAATTAATACTATTTAATTCTAATTTTCAATATCAGTCCAAGAAATAACTTTTAAATCACGTTTTTTTACGTTTTCTCACGACCTCGGTTAGCCTCTGAGTGTTTTTGTATGTTAAAAAACACGTCTGTCCAGGAAGTGAGTTGTTTGAGATCGAAGAGCAGACTTACGACTGACTGACCTTTTTCGCACGGCTGAACGTTCCTTCAAAAAATACTAGGAAGTTCCCAGAATGAGAGGAAGGGCAGGATTTAGGCCCATTGTGCTCATTTAGTACTCTGAAGGACTTCTGCCATGGAGTAAAATGAATAAAAAAAACGTGGAAACGTATAATATAAATATAAAATAAAAATATTGTCGATTTTCGCCGCACAAATTACAGGAGACGGAGACTTCGGTGTTTTTTATTTTACTTTTGTTTTACAATTTACAACATTTGGACTGTGAAAACAATTGAAAATATATATACGGGCACGCAGATGCATACTTAATGCAATTAATTCTAGTGTTGTTTGGCTTGACTCCAGAATTCTGCTCAAGATCGCTTGCCCCTCCAAAAAGAAGACAAAAACCACTCATCTGACCTGACCGCGAGGTTTTTTAATCAGCTGAATACAGGTGGGCATGTCTTTTGGATTTTAATTGGAATAAATCACAGATGTGGGAAGCACGCCGGTCATTCATAAGCTGAAACTGATTTTGATTTCTTGTAAGCGCGTAAGTAGTTACCCATTTTTTCTACGAAGCACCTACTAACAATTTGAATTCTCTTAAGTTTTGAGGAAAGTTTTGGTCTTGAAAGTTTTGAAATGTATTGAAATTTGAAACGTTGATTTCTGTCACAGTCACAGCTGTTCTATTTTTGGAAATTCGAATCATGGAATTTGACCCTAATAAAAAAGCGGGGAATCCCAGCATGGCAAATAAGAAACCTTTCAAGATGAAGATGGTGGGCTATTTAAGCAATTATGAGGTAAAGTCCAGCTTTTCTGCGGCATTAATGTGTGAATAATCGAATAATGTCTTCTAAAGTGATAACTGATAAGTGCATTCGTATAGTAAACAATGTAGACATATTTTTAGTTACTGTGTTTGGATTAGCATTTTAGATTGAGTTCACCCCGATTCGGGTATTTCAGAGATGTAAATTGTACGCCAATTTCGTCATAACGCTGATTGACCAACTGACTTGCAGATGACTGTGGCAGATTACATTAGTACCCGTGTTTGAATTGACGAATATAGAATATATATAGTAATAAATTACTGGCTGTTGACTGTGTTGACCCTGGCTTCCAATTCCAACCAGAACTAAAATTTATGTAGTTCTCTAACCTACCTTTTTGTTTGTAGTTCAATCACTAGTCGTTTAGTTATAGACAAGAAGACCTGTCGAACCGTCGGAAGAATTGAAGAATCTAGTTGAAAATTATAAACTACCAACGTTTTTGTCTTTGAATGTTCCAGGTGTACGAATACTTTAAAGAGATTAAGGAATCCAGCCACAGGAACGAAGAGAGAGCTTCAGCTCTAAAACATAATAAGCATTTGTCCACAATCATCTATGAGGCATTGCAGTACTTCAAAGTCACCCCTTGTACAGCGCAGACCAAGGAGGGGATGGCGGAATTCGTAAGGAGAATGAAGCCATTTGGATTAACGAAACTGGAACAATTATCCTTAATTAATACGGTTAGTGAACAAACTGAAATCAACTTTTTTTCGGCATTGTACCCTCATTGCTAGCATTTACTTATAGAAACGCTAGGTTAATATTGCAAGTTAACAATATTCATGTTCTTGTTCTGACATTTTTTTCTAGAGGCCATCACTACCGGTGGATATTCAGGTTTTAATAGAGGAGAGCGAAGAGCGACTAACGGA
This sequence comes from Disparrhopalites patrizii, assembly GCA_034698585.1. Lineage (NCBI taxonomy): Eukaryota > Metazoa > Arthropoda > Collembola > Symphypleona > Sminthuridae > Disparrhopalites > Disparrhopalites patrizii. The sequence goes on along the minus strand of JAQGBT010001579.1, from coordinate 11,646 downwards.
GAATCAGGTTGATGAAATCTTGCAAATTGTTGACGAAAATTTACCTCAAAATCCAGATCTTCAAAAATCTGACCCAGAATGAACACCAACCTTTCGCCACACATTTTTCGCCTCGTATGTTACAGTTTTTGTATCAATACCTATGCTGTGTTCCGGTAAATGCACGTTTGTACATTTATTATAAATAAATAAATACTAATGAAGAATTAATATTATTATTTATTAACAAATAATAATAATGTCAATGTCTGATGTGACATCATTAATTTTAAAATAAAAACATACATACAACCCACGAACCTTCTGCTTTTGCATCTCGCTCTTGCTTGAATTTTCAATTATGGTCCAATTAATTTTTTTTTTTGTAGAAACGGTTACAATTTTATTAGTTTCAAGAATTTCTGCATCTGCACCCACAAAGAATTACAAATATACGTAGCACTCTTACTTCAGTATATTATAGACAATATTTATAGACTAATGTAAAAATGGGTACAAACGAAAGCAAAATTAAATCCTAAAAAATAAGGCCAGTATTTATTTTGGGTGAGCATTTAAAAATACGGCGTTGTAGCAACCCAGATTAGACGACGAAATGACATTTATTATTGAGTCTTTTAGTATAAACATTATAAATAAAAGCATTTGTCTTACCGAGTTTGTTGCTGTAAAAATGGTGGTTTGATTAGAATAACTGTACGACAGAAAATTTACTGGGTGGGTGCCATAAGTTAACTATCATTATTCATCTACTTCTTCGATGTTTTGCGCTTCTTCGTCTCCGGCTTGCAATATTTGGCTTCTAGTTTATCCAGAAAACTAGTATCACGTGCTTCTGCTCTCTTGAGAATAAGGGCTTGCAGGGAGTTGTCATCGTTTCCGCTAGCTTTTTCTTTCTTCTTTCTGCCACCACTCCCAATTTGGGCGGCAAGCTCAGCAAGCATTTCTTCCGCTTCTTCAGCTTCTTTTTTCCTCTGTTAACCGAAGAGTCAAACATAAGTAACGATAGACAGCGTATACATGCAGGCGTGAAGTATTCAACTCGTGAATAAAGAAATTCAAAACCCTTTACCTTAACTATGTACCTCTTCCACTTAGCATCATAGCTCTTTGGAAGCACGATCCTTTCCATTTCACCCGCTGCAATAGCATCCTCAACGATTTTTGTCACCCGCTCCAAGTCATCGATCACATTAATGAAGAAAACGTTGTCAAATATTTCGATGAATGAACCTTCATTTTCTTCGTAGCATTTTTTGATGTCATTCCGCTCTGCTTCAGAACCTGGTGATTCGAAATTTCAAATGTATATTTAATTAATTCAAAATATTGAATTTAGCCGTTCAAGAAACGTGTAGAGAGTTCAAAATGCAAAAACTGGTTCTTTTCAGGCAAGAAAAGTGAGAAACACACCTCGATATTCTTTCTTAAACTTCTCTACAGCTTCCATATCGATTCGAGCTGTAAACCCAGTAACATCGATATCGAATTTCTCTGTTGGCCATTCACCTGTATATACAAAGGGATATCAATATAAGTATAAATAATAATACAAATACAAAAGATGACATCATGTTCATCAATTAAACAACAACTAACATACCTGTGTGGTCATAAGCCTTCTTTGAGTCTCCATCCTTGAACATTTCGTAGATGTGATTAAGGATCTGGAATTTTTGTGTTGCATCCTTGTCATCTGGGGCCTTATCCGGGTGAAAATTGAGAGCCTTACTCAAGTAAGCATTGCGAACTGAAAGGTCAATAATTGTTCTTTTATGTTTACTTCTAAAAGTTAACATTATCAATAAAGTATTCAGTATCAATGATTATGAATCCCATCAATTATGTACTTCTTGGGAGCACTTGTCCGACCATCCTCTCATTATATAATCCTACATGCCACATCCTAGTTTTAGAACTCAAGTATCAATTCCTCGGAATGCATTGACAAAACGGAACAACCAAAATTACGACGTAACTTAGCATATTATATGTATATCGTTTACTACTGACTGTTGTACATACGTTTCTTGCTATCATTAGCTTCATCCGAAGTCAGGGACAATAGCTTGTACAGATCCCGGGTACCAAACAGTTTTTCAACTTGATCCAGCATTGTTCCAGATTATTTTTAGCGACTGAGATCACTCGATGTCGATGGAATACTTCAGTAGGTATGCTTCAGATCTAGGTAAACACAAAACGTTTACGTCATAAACATAAAGTTAATCATTAACTATTCTTGAAATAGAAATATATGAAAAACATTATCAGATGTTTCTTAAAATGTGAAAGTACTAGCGAAATATTGCTACAAAGAATATTTTACGAAACTGAGAATTTCACTTGAAACTTGAGAACTTGACATTTTCACTGAGATTGGCAAGCGGCAAATGGCAAACTATTAACTACAAGGCTGTAAGTAATTTTGGAATAGTGTGTCTTGTAAATACCGTCGGATCGCTTCTCGCAGCAACGCAAAAAGTAATAATGGTAGCCGTGACTGACTTCGGGTTGGCCGAAGTTATGCCTATGACCTGTATCAAGTATCAAGGTAGCAAAGCTGGAAAAGCCAAACAGAAAAAAAATATTAAAAAAATAAGATCATCTGTGATCACAACACAAAAAATGAAAATTCTATTTACGAAATCCGCAATGACCAAAAACAAAAACCACGCTTTGCCACTGATCTGTGAACAGAAGCGTGAAAGCGTTTTGTTTGTTAAGTTGCCCGTTGCCGGTGTTTTACCTACCCTTTCAGAGTTTCGACTATTTTATGACGAAAAATAGCTGGAAATTTTATGCAAAAATAGCGGCAAATGGCCACTGTAAAATGTAAAACAATATGACACCAAATACCATAAGCTCTTATTATATCAACCACAAGCCGAAGACAAAGACACGTTTATGCAATTATATGACAGTTAATTAATTATTCTTACGCAAATTAAGTAGGTATATTTCGACAATCGACAACGTTCGTGTAATAGAATAATCCGATTGCCGTTGCGGTCTTGCTGCTGGGTCAGACGACTATTAAATTGAAGTCCAACACTTTGGCAGTCTCGTTAGTCTCGTATGAGCGTGAGCAGAAAAAAAATTCAAAAAATCGGCAGAGGAATACATAAAAGGACGAAGACGAAAGTAAATACCACAAAAAAATGAAGCTCCAAGCAATCCGGCTGAAATATGTCTGACACCAAATCAGCCGAAACACAACATGACAAGATTCATAGTTCATCGTCTCTATGCTACTCTATAGCGTGTATTCATGTATTTCAGATTTCAGGCAGACATTAGTATTAACAATGCCATATTAATTTCTCGGTTCATTGAATTCTTTTTATGGGCGTTTGTCGGGTCTGTTGATGCAACAATTGTAATTTGTAATTAATTGTCGTACGTATGTGCCGTATGTCGTATCTCATGGGTGGAGCTCCGATGCTAGCTGTATGGTGCCTGGATGCTACAAATGCCGTCTATCGGATATCTTGCAGCTTCTAGAAAATTTGGATTGACAATGATTTTTTCCCGCGTCTCAACCCGCCAATTTTCCGTTTTTCACTTTTTTTGTTTATCCTTGATTTGGTTGATTTGTTCTTGTTCTTGCTCTTCATGTTCTTTTTTTTTTTCAATTTTCCGTTTCCGTTTCTGTTTCAGTTCCAGTTCCAGGCTGGCCTTTAGGACTAAAAAGTTTGAGTCTCCAACTGGATTGATGGCTAACGACAAAATTTGAAACTACACTTATATTATAATAAACGTTGAAAAAAACAACATCAAGGGGAATAAACAGTTGGGTTTACTTGTGATTTGTGATTCATTTACCGGCGAATTTTTTTTCTTTTGCCATCAATAAAGAAAATGAGAACCAGTGCATCTGAAATTTCCTCGTCGGCGGATGGCAATTCAACAGTATCAACAAGTGAGCAAAAAGTTACATTTTAGAATTCTTTATTGTCATTCATTTGTCCCCTTCCTTTTGGACACGTGGGTGACAGGTGACAGGTTGCATGATTATGTGATTGTAATTTCAACATTGTTCCAGGTTTAAATGAAAATTCTTTGGGATTGAGCATTGATATATGTATGTATGAACTTAAATGTGATGTGATGTAGTAGTACCTTTAGTTATTAATGTTTTTTTGTTTTAATTTTTTCAGCTTTCAGTGCCGTAAGTGGAGATTCGGGAGGAATGAATTTTAAACTTTTGTACGAGGAACGACTAAACAGTTTCAGTAAAGTGTGGCCGTATGCAAAGGACGCTCCTTGTTCACCACACAAAGTAAGGGCATTTTATTAATTTCTTATTTCTTTACATATATATGTACACATTTTGGTGCTAGCACTATTGAAAAGATGTAGAAAGTGGATGGATAACTTTAGTAATTTTGTTTGTCAAAAATGTGTAGTTGGCCATGGCAGGATTGGCTTTCGAAGGACTTGAACCATCATGCAGGGCCAGATGTGTTGTTTGCCATAAAATATTAGACAACCTCGGCAGTCACACGGATCCTTGGTGGGTTTTAATAATTGTAATAGAGTCTTTCTTTCGCCATGCATTGTTGAATAGCCATATCGCCAATAACACAAACGTTCGTCAAACCAAGGATGAACGACGATAATATATCTATTTCCTGTATATACTGCCGTTTTTAATATTAAAAAAAAAGGCTTTGCAGCCAATTTAACATCATTCTCCACGATTTTGGCCACTGGCTAGAAATTGCTTGAAAACAGGAATTGCACGGGGTATGCGAATATATTAATCTGTATATCTATCGTGAAACTTTTTCAGGATCACGCACAAGGAATTGAATCCAAATTGTGCTTTCTTTTCTCTGGGGTATCCAGCAAGGCCGGATGGTTACACGGTGGAACAGTTTTTTAACCTCATGGCTGCAGCTGTAAGCAATCAGTTGGTAAGATACATACTATTACTTATTTAATCAAAATTGTATTAGCAAAAACCGCGAAACCTCGACGTCATATTGCATTATTTGCAATGGAACTAGCATTTATGTGGGATATGTAATATCTGACAATAAAATGCCCCTTTTTCCCTTTATCCGTTAATGAAAAAATTATTAAAAACGTGACATCACATTGACTTTTGTAGGAAGACGATTACAAATCTTTAGATAACACCATCCGACGGACGTTTGATGGTCTCACCGAGAGTTTGCTTTCAGACGATGATTCCTTTTGAAGTCACAGTTACATACGAGTATCACTTCCTATTTTGGACATCATTGTGGTCTTGCTATAGTTTGCCGACCTAGAATCCAGTGTTTTCAAGAGAAGCGAACAACTACCTTCACGCATCCGGTATCCGGTACTACCAATATCAATGCAATGTATGCAAATATTAGAAATGTCTGAGTACGAATCTACGTATTTCAGATTTCAAGGTTTGTATTATCAAGCTGGTTGCAAAAATGTGTGTATAAGTTTTAATGTTGGTAGTTGGACTTTTTTATTTACATGTGCAATGAGGGTGTGAATTACGTGTATATGTAGGTATGTAGGTATATCCCACAATTTTAATTTGTTTTTTATTTTATCATACGCATATTGGCATATTTTGTCTTTCTCCTTTTAATTATAGATTTTTTGCTGCCTTGTCAGCACTCGAAAAAATGTTTATATTACTTTAAATTACATATGTTTGCTTTGAATCAGGCTTTGAAAGTTTATAGTATATATATATACGTAATACGTATAGTTAAGCTCCGATCTATAGGTGATTAAAAATTTTAAAAAATATTACGATGTAATAATTAGTCCCTCATATTTTATGTTGCTTAGCTTAAATATTTTCTCTATATTGTATATTGTATGTATAAATGTAATTACAGAAAGTGCCAAATAAGGATGATGAGCTATTAGAAAAGTATTTTTACACGTGCATGTTATTAAAGTATTACAGGTAATTGAGTGGCTGTGGATAGTTTTCGTAGAGAATTTTCAGTAAAAATAAAAGATCGTGTTGCTACTTGCTACCTATGCAAACATCGTATTTTTGTTAATACTAATGCATTTAATGTTAACACTGCAGCATTTTGGATCAGTTATTGTTGTTTCTGGAAAAGCTGTCTTCTTTCCGTCTATACATACACTGTATAGTAGAATGGTGGTAAAAATACAATAGACGTATACAATACAATTACACCATCCATCTTAACAATCAGCATTGTTTTTGTTCCTAAACCTCGATTCATTCCCTTGTGTAAGCCATTAATTCCGAAATTATTCTTCTCGAAAAACGTGTTATTTACCAGCTTCAACGATTTTGTTTAAAATAAAACATAATTACTGTGATACTTGTGATACATCCATTACGCTGCCATGCAATTTTGTAAAATATTTTTACAAATCTCGGTTCTTGGTTTCCTGGATCTCCTATCTGTACAAGAGGCAGAAGGGAATGACTTCTTCCAGATCGAAAGCCGCCCCCGAATCTTACATAAATCACATAAGGGTGAACTTGTTCCAGGTTCTCATAATGCTTCTTTAACGCCACGTAAGATTTGATTTTTCTTTTTAACATGTCTTTGACTTCCGACATATTTTTAATGTATGAGAGACCTCAGTCGTACTGCTAGATCATTAGAGTATTTTAATGTTGCCGTAGATAACGCTACCGACCACGGTCACTCGGGTAGGAAGAATGGCAAAGGGCACAATAAGAATGGAACCCATCATAAGCGCAAACATGGACGCAAGCGTAAGCAAAGGACTTTTTAATACCCGTAGTTAGAATTCGAATATCGCCTTATTATGGGCACTTATAAGAACATATTTCGTTTACTTCTACCATAATTAATTACTAATTTTTTATTGCAGATCATAAACAGCCAGATATCACCACTCCGCTTCCTCTCACCCCTACCAGTAAAACGCCATTACATCTAGTGAACAAGGACGGCATCGACTTCATGAATTTGTTGCCTTCCGCAAAGGGCCGATCTGACATGGAATTCAACATTCCCGTTATAAGTACAGGTGTCCTATTTATAACATTTATAAAAAATCTGAATTTTTAATACTGGATTTTGAATCTGTAAAATTGTGCATTATTTCCGCATAAAAATTTGTACAGATGTACAACAAGTGAAAGCTCCTGCTTCGAAGAAGGTGCCAGTAGCAAGAGCGCGGACCATCCCTCATGGTATTAGAATTTAGATCGTAAAAGAACAATATATAGTTTTGGTTTCCATCAAACATAGAAATTTACCAGTATTCAAGCAACGTTTCAAAGTTCCTTGACTATAGTTAAATAATATTATATATAATATTTGGCCTGTGTAATTCCGAACTGTGACACTTTAAGCCTACGCTTTCTGAGGAAAAACCGCGGAATTTAACTATTTTACAAGTGAAGAAACTTTCTTTCACAGGGGTAAAGTCAGAAGATTCGACTATTCACAAAAATAAACCCGCCAAACTTCAGGACGGAGAGTCTCAGGGAAAAGCCACGGAAAAAGCCCCTCCATCCCTGGACGTAATTGCCAACAACGAGGACGGCAGTGCCAAAACGCAGCAGGGGAAACGCCAAAGTACCGACAATGATTTGGAGGTTGATTCCACTCGAAGTGACAGTGACTTAAATACCACTGGTGTAATTCCTCCTATCGCCAACCCACCGTACGTCGACTTTCCCCTGGCCTTCGGAAATATCTTTAGAATCACCGGGACTGGCGACGTGCTCAGCCCCGACGCAAATGTGACCATGGAAAACTATGCTGAGACTTGTAAGGTACAAGAGAACGAGGCGGCCAAGAAACTTTGTGATGTTGTCACGTCTATCCCCTCGGAGGATGATGTGGAATCCCGGAAGTTACAGGAGGAGAAATTTGATGCTCGGAATTTGATTGATCCTGGTGGGAATGCTCCAGCCATTTCCGATAAAGCTGTCACAAGTAACTTGCACTTGGTGGGTCAGCAAAACCGGAAATTGGTCCTGTCCACTCTCAAGGATGCCGTGTATGGGAAACCCGAGAATGAGACGGAATTTGAACCAGTCAATGGATTCAAGCTACTCAATCTCACCCGACTCGTCTTCTCCAGACTGTGCCCGGAACATGTGATTAAGAATAGATTCTTGGAGATGATTGCCGGCAACTTCCGTCGTCTTCATGATCTGGTTTCTCCCGGTCGGAATCTCTTCATCAATGACACGGAATACGGGTTTATGGAGGGTATTCTCCTCTCCTGCCATGATACGTCGCGTTCTGCCAATTATATTCAGGACACGTGCAAAGAGCAGGTTCACAGACATTTCTGCCTTACGTTAAATCTGTACAAAGTACATGCTATAAATGTTATTATATTGGAAATAACGAAAGCACTCATTTAATTGTTAATCTTTTTTTTTTGTAAAGATTATCGCCGTAAACCAAACCAACAATCCTCTATGCCTGGGCTTTATGATATCTGAAGGAGGGAACGTCTCGACACATTGTTACCAAACACGTCTCGAGGTATTTGACCCCGTCCTTGACCTGGTCTGGTTAATGTTCGAGGCCGTCAAAGCCCACTGTTTCAATAGCTTTCAAGGGAATATTCGTTTATTTCAACGTTATGGAGCCGCCATGTTGGACTTGTATACTCGCCCCATGAAATTTAGATGGTACAACAAATTATTCCGGGTTTTCTTAAAGCAAGCTAATTGGGATATTTTTCTTGTTATTTTGCCCCAAATGAATGCGTCAGAAGTGCACCATATTTTTTTATTTCCACCAGGCCGCTCCAACGGGAAAGTGTGGAATTTTGGGAACGTCTCATGGGTCCTGGTTTGGATATGGCATTAACCAACATTGACAAATGTGTACATCAAATCATCAAAACATCCCCCTTTGACTTTAGAACACCCAGATTTTTCAACGTACACACGACCCGGCTAAGTTTTGTAAGAAATGGACATTTATTCATATGTTGTTTTCCTTCTGTTGGGGCACGAAAATGACTACAGCGTTAATTTCATTGAATTAACCCCAGGAATACTTTTGTTTTCAGACCCATGAAAAATACCTGCTCGAAACTCCAGCTGCGTAAACGCTGGCACCATTCGGGTTATTTGTCACCAGGGAACAGTATTTGCTTTTGTACTCGATTTTATTATTAAAAAGTCAATATTTCACCAAAAAATTGAGAAAGCGTGTATTCTTCAACAGAACAATGCCAGTAATTAATGCAACTATTATCAGAATAGGATAGTTAGAATAGAACAATGATTAGTTATTCTTAAACGGAAGTGGAACATCGACAAAATTGAACAATAGCCACATGGCCCCGAAACCTAGTCCGAAGACGAGGGCATGTGTAAACAACGATAAGCATCCACGATTGCAACCTACATTAAACCAGCACAGATGTCCCATTAAAAATTTGAAAATCGGGGCAAATGTGGATAGCCCGGCGTTGTAAGGTGGTTGAAGGAATCGGATATTAAATTCGGAGAGACAGGAATTTCCCTTGTGGAACACGGCTTTCTCGTGACTGAAAGTGTTCATTGTGAAGCGCCCTCGGTAATTTCCCATTCCACTTTTACCAATGCCTTTTTGGTGTCAATGTCAAACGAAAGGGGGGAAATGAGAAAATCCTCGTATTTTAACCCAATTAAGAGCATGCCCTCTTATATCACTCATTATTTGTATTATTAATGATGGTAAATATGGTACTGATAATGTATTCACCTCCAAAAGGAAGTCCCGGATCTGCAAGGACAATGAGCAAATTTTAGATGGACCCATTACCCCAATAGACGAACATTTACCTTCTTATGTAAAAGCTTTGCATGACAAGAACTCATTTTCTGTTTTTGTATTTTTTAGTAACGTCCTTTGACTAAGCAAAATACAAATACAGTAAAAAATGGGCAAAGTAAAAAAAAAAACAGTAGAAGTAACTCACAAAACAAATGATGGGCGATGTCATTCATGACCAAGGCTCCACTGGAACTCAGTCTCTTGAACGTTCTTGCCGTGGAATTGGAACCAAAAACGTAAATTACCAACGGTTTTTCTCTGTGGAAGGCACACATGTGGAATTTAAACAAAATTTAAAATTTGGCATATTAAATTAGATGTCTATTAATTAAATACATATTACATCTTTAGTACGTAAGTATACCTGTACAGACATAAAACATTAATATTTTTAAATCACAAAATCCGATGTATGTAATACCCTTGTCTTATAAATTCACACGCCTCTTCGGGGCTATTGACATTGAGGATGGGAAGGACCGGACCAAATAGCTCTTCCTTCATTAGGACATCATCCCAATGGTGCACATTTGCTGCAAGTTAGTTCCAGTTTGACATCTTTTCAGCACGTATCAGTACACCGTCCATTTTTTTTATTATTTATTGTTGAGCATATTAATCGGAATAAATACAATACAAAGTGCAATGAAATATTGAGGATAAAAAAGGCGCACTTACTGACAACAGTGGGTTCAATCCACAAATTCTCCAGGTTGGAACGCCCTCCAATTACAATTTGACCTTTGGTCCCATCCAGGAGATTTCTGATCCGAAGGAAATGTCGCTCGTTGATTATCCGACTTAAATCTAGCCCATTAAATCGCCCATTAACATTTGTAAGTTAAAATGATTATGTTTGAAATTTTTTAGATGGTTGCTCCACCTGGTGACGAGTGAGGGTCAAGTCCGTAAAACTGCATTAGGATCTTCCGAAGAGCGTTGATCAGTTCTCCTTCTCGGCGTCTGGAGACCAGAACGTAATCTGGGGAAAGGCAAGTCTGCAGAAATTACATTACAAATTACAAAATACAATTTGGGAAAATATTACAGCTATAGATGAAATAAAGCAAGTAAAAATTAAAATATGTTCATCAGTATTTTGAAAATGAATGATTTGAAAAAGACATAATTAAAGATTTGAATTAATACATACCTGGCCAAGGTTCATGAGTTTTCCCCGAACGATCTGCCTAGCTGAAAGTATGGGGCCATGAATTGTTTTCGGAGAAATTACAATTTTTGAAAATATATCTAAAAGTTTTGAATATCTAAAAAGATTTTTTAACCGTTTGTACAAGACTTTCATGAGCAAAGATGAGAAGATTAGTTGTACCTGCTCGGAACAGATCGACGTGATCGTCCACGTACAAAGGGCTGCAATAACACGGTGTCGTACCAGAATTCAGAATGTCCAATAAAAAGTACAGACCAGAAAACAAGGTTTTTTTTACACGGATTTCAAATTACAGATTCGCATATTATAGTCATTTGGTGTGTGAGTGTGAATTTTATTAAGCTTCTGATTTAACTTTATTTACATACTTTTTCCCTCCCAATTCCAGCGTCACCGGCGTCAGATGTTGTGCGGCGGCGCTCATAACAATTCTGCCAATGCTGGAGCTTCCCGTAAAAAAAATATGGTCAAATTTGAGCGTCAGCAACTCCTGCGTCTCCGCCACACCCCCTTGAAGGACGCGGTAGCATTCCTGTGCAAATTGCGTTGCAGCAATAACATTAGAAATTACCAATTAAATTAACATTTAAAATGAGCTTTTAAAATTAGCATGTAAAATTAGCATGTAAAATTAGCATGTCAAATTAGCATGTCAAATTAGCATGTCAAATTAGCATGTCAAATTAGCATGTCAAATTAGCATGT
>JAQGBT010001578.1:0-30647 GCA_034698585.1 Disparrhopalites patrizii | reverse complement strand
ATAATGCTTACTTAGCATAACATTAATGGCAACGATCCAGATGACGGATGTTGACATAAACACAGAGTCATCACATTTATAACTTGCACACTTGCATTCATTACAAAATAAAAGGAGCATGACACACATGCACGCTCATATATTTCCACACCCCTTAAAAATCTAGCAACTAGATTAGCAACGTCCAGTAACTCCAATGTTAAGGACAATTGCTGTTGTTGTCAAATTTGATCTAGTCCAAACATTATTTAAGAGAAATCTAGACAAAAACTGAATTTAACAACGCGGCCAATATATAAAAAATTGTCTAAAAGCTGCAAAACTTGCAGAACATTAGTCCTGAAAAATGTGAATGGACATAATGCCCGCTTCACGATACTGCTCTTAATCAAACATGCTTGCTACGTATTACATTGGGACACTTATTATACATAGTATGTAAATGAAAGTCTGCGAGTGTACAAAACTTACCTTTGCAATTGCTTCAAACATATTTCTGTAGAATGTTCCGAAATGGTTCGCCCCGAATCTCCGATCTGCACCATGCAAAATTGCTATTCCAGATTCCTCGGCTGTTAAGCATCGTCCACGTTTATGTTGTGGGTCACAATGCGTCACCATGTAGTTGACCGAGCAGGGTAATATAAGGACTTGATCTAGAATATGTGCATTCAAGGTCGGATAACTTAAAATTTAAATGTGTAATTATTAAAATGTGCAAAATTTCAGATAAAATACTGCAAGATTCACCGACAAAGTTCCCAAAAATACAAGTGTTTGCATACAATTAACAGGAACTAAAAATAAAACGATCAAAAGAAAGATGACCAAAATATTAAAAAAACATGACTACAGGAGTGTTGAATTTAACAATTAAATTTGGCGTAGTCACGGTGCCCTCTGGCATGTTGAAACATTTGATTCTCTTTTCGTTTTCTAGGGGACGAGGACGAGCTGGAACATGCTTTTTACATCGTTGTTCTACAGCCGCCTAACGCAGCCTATGGATGTGCATGTAAAAATCTATTTCGCTCGAAACGCGGTTAAGTTCCGCCTGTTTTGTACAACGTTACTCGTTGTTTTTTTTTAGCAACCGTGCACCATTGCCATTTTTTAAATAGAGACTATACTAAAAAATGTATGAAGAAATTTGCGCCATTATACATGCGTGAAAAATTACTATGAATGTATATACGATTCCATACGAATATGTAACTTTGAAACACGCCGAATCATGCGTCTGAAAATTTTGCCCTCGACTCGTAATATAATCTATCCAAAATTAATTTTTGTTTCATGCAATGTGGGATATATATATAACTGTCTTACATGCGGATCGTGAATAACCTTCTACCAAATTAATGTCAAATAAGCTTACCTGGGTGGAAATGAAAATAAACATTCAGTATGCACTGTTCGGACCAAAGTTTCTTCCCGTATTCCTTAAAAATGGAAGGCATGTGACTTTCCGTACGGGCGGCTCTCATTCGTGTCAAATTCTGAAGCATTACTCCCGACTGAACTCCTAATTGTCACAAATTTATCCAAGACTGTTAGGGAAATATAGCTCACGAGAATTTGAATGCTCACTAGCAACGCATATTTTGTGGAGTTAATATTCGTGAATTTAAATTATCCTGAAAGACCTCGTGGACCGTAATAAGGAATTCGGATTTCCATAGGAGAATCTGAATAGGTTCCTAGCCCAGTCAGTTCGTCGTGATTACTCATGGCTGCGAGTTGGCTTGAATTCATTTGCGCAAAAAATTTCCACACTTCCCGCACGTCCGTTAAGAAAATCGTATCACAATCAACATAAAGAAGTGCGTCAACATCATGTAAAATTCCCTACACGAAGCCAAAAGCATTATTATAATTCAATGATTTAGCCATTTTGCATTTATGGACTGCTGGTCCTTTCAATTACCGGGTAAAATAGTCGTTGTGCTGCGCAAGGTTCAAAAAATTCATTCCATGACTTTGGCAATCCTTCAGAACTTGGAAACGTTGGTGGATGGAGTGTGTATTTCATTGTAATGTTAAGCCTAGCAGAATGTTGCTGAATCATTGGAAACTGTATCAGGCGATCATCAAAGTGTAATAGGTATATATTAGGTACATTTTGGATTAATAGCATACAAATGCATACATAATTACATATAGACATATACACATATACAACAGGGACATATCGGTGTTCGGCAATTGGGTCCCACTAATTTGGCGGACAAGTGGACGAGGCGGACCAACTTTTTTCATTGAATTTGCGGAAGAGGCGGACACTAATTTCGCGGACGCGCCGGACAGGCGGACCGAACACTAATTTGACGGACAGGCGGACGAGGCGGACACTAATTTGGCCAAAAAGGACGGACTTGGCCGACAGGCGGATCTGGCGGACAAGGTGGACGTGGCGGACACTAATCTGGCGGGCATTGCGGCCGAAGCGGACAAACGGACGAGGCCGACACTAATTTGGCCAAAAAGGATGGACTTGGCGGACATGCGGACACTAATTTGGCGGACGTGGCGGACAGGCGAATCGAACACTAATTTGACGAACAGGCGGACCAGGCAGGCACTAATTTGGCCAAAATGGACGAAATTGGCGGACAGGCGGACCGGACACTAATTTAGCGGATATTTATTTGGCGGACGGGCTTATCACGCGGAAGCGCGGAGTATACAGTCATTCAGCAGTGCAGGCGGAGCAAAAAGTAATTCGGCGGTTCAAATGGACAGGCAGTCATTTAGCAAACGAACGGACTAGAAATTATTATGAACTGACCTGGTAGAAATTTGACGCACCTAAATTATTTCTGACAACGTGGGAAAATGGCGGACAATAAGGAACATTTTTGCAGTCGGTTTTTCCAAAATCAGCAAATTTTCTCGTTGTAGCTTTTAGAAACGTTTATAAAATGTAAAAATTTGTACATTATCCGACACGGTGGCAGATAATGCTCCCCTCACAGACTTTCTCCAATTGTTAACGTACAAATTGCTACATTTTACAAAAGTTTCTCGCTGTAACGGGAAAATTTTCTGATTTAAGGCGACCGCCTGTAAGAATGTTGCATGGGGTCCGCCACATTCCCAAGTTGTCAGAAATTTTCTAGATGCGCCAAATTTCTATCAAGTCAGTTCATCTGTCATAATAATTTCTAGTCCGTTCGTTTACCAAACTTCTGGCTGTCCGTCAACTTAATGTCCGCCTGCACCGCCGAATTACTGTTCACTCAGCCCGTACTGCTGAATTACTGTTTGCTCCGCCCATCCGCCTGTTCCGCACATCCGCCAAATAAATATCCGGCTGTCCGCTAAATTAGTGTCCGCCTCTTGCGCAATGTCCGCCAGATTAGTGTCCGCCAAATTAGTGTCCTCAGCGTTCGCCATGTCCATCAAATAAATGTCCGCTGGTTCCGCTATGTCTGCCAAATTAGTGTCCACCTTTTCCGCCTGTCCGCCATTAGTGGACGGTCAGCCTCGTCCGCCAAATTATTGACTGTCCGCCTGTCCGGCTCGTCCGCCATGTCCGCCAAATTAGTGTCCGGCTCGTCCGCCTGTTCCGCCAATCCGCCAAATTGGTGTCCGGTCCGCCTGTCCGCCACGTCCGCCTTGTCCGCCAAATTAGAGTGTGTTCGCCTGTCCGCCAAATTAGTAACCTCTTCGGAAATTCATTTATATTTATCTCACTAGTTTTCGTAGCTGTAATTCCGTCCCATTATCGCAGAATATTCTGAAATCCAAAGTTAAATTTCCCGTAAACAAGAGCATGGACTTAATAGATGCAGTTGCCTGCTCCAAGCTTCTGTAGCAAATCGACATTCCTACCGTAACATGGCTCGGTAATATGTAGCTAAGGGAAGGATTTGTGACGTTTTGAATGTACTGAATATTCTTGTAAAGATATTTGTAGATTGGAATTCGCAAGTATGTTCTCTTGTCATGGTTCTCGTTAATGGCTGAAGGCAAGATCAGTATTTCAATAACACCAAACAACAAAGTGAAAATTAGCAAAACCCATGCTAAAGGTTTACTTCGCCAAAACATATTTCTTGTCACCGAGGAAGAAGTCGCAACAGAAGGAATTAATTATACGTTTATTAAAAAAACGTCTAGTCAAAAACGACCCAGTTGATTGAGTCCTTGCCCTGACAATGGTTTTTTGAAATATGAAAAACCCACTCATATGTGTGGGAAAAAGCCACGTAACCGGAAACAATTAAAAGTTCAAACAAAATACATAATAATAATTCCCTTCCGTAACGTAGTACATCGCGTAAATCATCAAGCGAAATGAACGCTGACGACAATATATTGTCGTAAATGACTATAGTCGTAAATTTACACGAAATAAAGTATGTCTATACGTTTGCAGGGAGTTTTGCTCAATCCAGCCTAATACAGTCGACTCTCACTGTAACAGCACCCTATCTGAGCATGAAATTGTGCTGTTATAGTGAGATGCTGTTATAGAAAACTTAGGAAAAAAATAATAATATTGATTACTTACCAGCATTTTTAGATATATAGTATGGATAATTTAATAGATGATTTCAATATTCACGCAATTTTCCCAAAAGGAAGAATTTTTGTTGAAAAAAGAATAAAATTGCGACATTTTATGGTTGAAGTACTGTTATAGAGAAAAAGTTAATTTTAAAGGGGTATTTGATCTCATTTGAATGTTGTTAGAGAAATAAAATGCTGTTATAGTGAGAGAAATGTGGTCTAGGGAAGGGAAAACCCTGCTGTTATAGGCAAAGTGCTGTTATAGCAAGTGCTTTTATAGAAGGAACCGTTTACTTGATAAAGCTCTCGGGGGGGTCCCAGACTGTTATTGTTATAGTGAGAGTGCTGTTATAGTGAGAGTCGACTGTATACGCCTGAAAAGCGCATGTTAAAATAGCTCACATTTAATCTACTAATGCATATTTGCGTGTATATTTAAATTGTCGATTTTGTGGAAGCTTGAGTAATGTACCGTATGTTTTCCGGAAAACGCAACCGGCTCAACTGCTTATAACTTATCTACAAAAAGGTGTAGACATAAGATCTCTAGTTTGTTGGAATGCTCGTAAGTCAAGCTTTTGCATTTATAAGCATTTTTATTCAAAACCTTTCCATGTAAAAACTATGGCACGTGAAACGCGTGAAAAAAATCACAAGCATATGGGATAAACAAATAAAAAAATATAGTTAGTTATTACAAATTATTAATAAATATGTATGTTTATTATAATATTATAAATATTATAATCAGGGCTCAAACCATAAATAAAAAGTGGGCGGGCCTGATAATTTTTCGTAATAATTTTTGTAATAAGTAATTAAATAAAGTATACTATAATTAAATGGGCCCATTGTTTCATTAACTACATTTTGTCCAAAATATCTCTTTAAAAAATCTCTTTAAGAAATTGGTTGGGCTCACCTCACCCCGGCTCCCCGTGGTTTAAACCCTGATTATAATAAATATTCGAGTATACGGGAAAATAAACGCATAAAGATTTTCGAATACAGTGGAGTCTCTCTATAACAACTCTGAAGGGAAGGGCGAAACATATTGTTACAGAGAAAGGTTGTTATATAGAACATTAAATATGCACATTACATGTACGAGGGGCTGGAAAAATAATGTTGTTGCCGAGAAATGTTATAGAAAGACTCCACTGAATACAACTAAGAATACACCGTCAGGCACAACCCGCGGAGAAGCGTGCCAAGGAAATTTTCGCAAATGCATAATCTCCTGGCACGGAAAATTGCAAAAGGATGGCGATATTTGTTTAGTCAAGGGCTCTTTATTTTCATGTGATATTTTGTGAGCATTAATTTCGTGAGTTTGAAAATGACCATGCCAAAAAACAAAGAGTCTGAATAATTAAAACTTGTTAACTCACATTTAAGTTTTGTTATTTCTTTTGGGAAAGTAAAATTTTCCGGAGTAAAACCTCCGGATGGAAGTTCAATTTTGCGGCTCGTAAAAAGTTTGAACCAGAAGCATCAGTGAAAAACTGGAAGGACAATAGAAATATGCAATTGGATTCCAAAAATATCTGAAACATTAATATTATACAGAAAGAAAATTCTCGAATTCAATGCAATGTCAATACCGGATGTTTTTAAACGCCCATATATAATTTTTTCCACGTGTTTCACATGCCATAATTTTTAAACGGAAAGGTTTTAAATAAAAATACTTATCAATGCCGAAAGCTTGACTTCTTAGGATTCTAACAAACCGGTGATCTCACGACTGCGTCTTGCTGTGTAAAAGTTGTGAGCTGTTGAACCGGTTGCGTTTTCCGTGAAACATACGGTACATTGCATATCGTCCGTGAAGAAACATATGCAATCGTCTCTACAGAGCGTTAATTCACGAAGTGATCATCTCCATTCTGCCTCTGTGCACAAAGTAAGCAAATCCATTAAAAATGAAATACATGGCATTAGACGAACCACCACGCTTGGGAACATCCATTAATGACATAACGCAGTAGGTATAGTAGGTGGTTAGTAGAAGAAATCGTTACATCGCGTTATTACGGGTGGGTGGTGACAAAAATTTGACGTACCCAACGTTTCTATTTTATACCTAATTTATCTTCAATTTACGTCTATATTAAGTCTTGCGTTATTAGTTACTTTGGGGTGGGTGGTAGTATTGGCTGGTGTGACAGCTGCGTTACATTGGGTCGGTGGGGGGTCCGAAATTGCGGAAATTTGCGTTATGTCAATATAGGTTGTCCCTATTATACCTTGCTCTTATAGCTAATTTTCAGAGATCGTACGTTACATTTTTTAAACTATATTGTATTCAATTAAATTTTCGAACCAAATGTGTATAGAGAACTGGCAATTTTACAATTTAAGATTGAAAATTAATTCGTATAATTAATACGGGAAAAAACAGTTTGAAAAAATGAATGAAGATGCCTTGATTAGTGAGTATATGTAGAACTTGATTAAAATTACTCATAATCTTCAATTTGAAAAATGCATTCAATTTTCTGGGTATTAATTTTTAATTTATTTTTTGACATGATGCCGTACTGCACGCAAAAGAAATGGAGATGATCGCTTCCTGAATTATTGCTCGGTGGAGATAGTTACATATGTTTCTTCACTGACGAAATGTATGGTGACAACCAGACAGCCTGTGCATTTCCATTTAAGTTGCACTATTGTGGGAAAACAGGAAACGATGATGCATTTCAAATATGTAATTTCCACCTCATACCGGAAGAACAAATATCATACAAGCAAACAAAGACATAATTGCTGGTTATTTACATGGAAAAAGTATAGATATACATGTTTATTTAAACAAAATACCGTATGTTTCCCGTAAAACGAAACCAGCTCAACTTCTTGTTACTTCTATACAACAAGGCGTATAGACATGAAATCACTAGCTTGTTGAACTACTAAGAAGTCAATCTTTCACAATTGTATTGAAAGCACTTTGATTTCAAGCGTTTCCATTTCAAAATTACGGGATGCGAAAGCGTGAAAAAAATCACATGTTAACAAATGGGAACTAACAAATCAAAATCATATCGTCAATGGCTTGACATTACATTCGAGCATTTTCTTCCTGTATAATGTTAATTTTTCCGATATTTTTGGAATCTAATTGTAAGTAAAAATGTCTGTTTCTTCCAGTTTTTCACTGACCATTCTTGTTCAAACTTTCTACGAGACGCGAAATTGAACTTCCATCCGGAGATTTTACTCCGCAAAATTTTACTTGCCAATCAGGAAGAACAAAACTTGAAAATGTAACAAGATTTAATTATTCAGATCCTTTGCTTTTCTGTCAAGGCCATTGTCGAACTTACAAAATTAATGTTTAAAAAAATATACGTGGAAAATACAGAGCCCTTGATTAAACCAATAGTGTCGTGCTTTCTGGAGTTTCCTTGCAGGTAGATTATTTGCGCAAATTTACATGGCACACTTGCCTCCTTCTTTTTATTGGCATATTCGTATGCAAATAAAAAAAAACTTCATGCGGTTTGTTTCTGTACTCGAGTGTTTAGTATAATATTTCTATAATCAAAATATTTATTTAAAAGAATTAAATTTACAGTATACCTAACTATGTTTCGCCTTTCTGTGATATCATTTTTAAATGGAAAGGTTTTAAATCAAAATACTTATCAATTCTGAAAGTCTGACTTCTTAGCCTTCCAACGCGCTAGAGATCTCAAGTGTACACCTTGTTGTAGAGAAGTTATAACAAGTAGAGCCGGTTGCGTTTTCCGGGAAACATACGGTACGTAGCTAGAGAAATAAAACCGCCCACAGTGGCCCACAGTGTATACTATACAGCCACAACCCCCAATTCAATTAAATTTTTAATCCATCCAGATGAGATTTATACTTGCATTCATTTTAGAAACAGCGCAATTGACGATGCATTTCAGCTCGAGCAACAAGTACAAATTTCAGTTGAATTCGCAACCCACGACAATGTTTTGGCGACGTGAACCTAATCATTTTTTCCATTTTTGTGTGATTTTGATCGTCTTGACTGTTTACATTCACTGGAGACACGTTGATCAATCCGATGGTACGTATAAGGTTACAATTGTGGGAAGAGACAGTATGCTTTGTCGCATTACAGTGAACACCGTTTATAACTATTCGCTTTATAACAATTTCGTCTCTAGAATTACTTATTTGTTCAGTTCGTCGTATACGTATGTACGTATACCAATGTACATATTTATCTTTCGGAGTAACAGATGTCCCACATTTAACAACCATTTGCTCCCTTCCCTTCGGGGTTATTATAGCAGGAGTTCACTGTACACATGTTTTTAATTAGGTATGTATTCCATTTTAAGAATACATAAAGTTACCACATGCAACGACCCTGTTGAGACAGCTCAGAATTAATAAAATGAAAGTCTAGACAGTAGAAATTTTTTGTGATGCATGCCAAAAAACCTCATATCCAGATCCGAGCACAATTTTACGCAACATTTTGGCATGAATTTATCAATTTAAGCTATATTTTGTTGCCACCTCGTTTTACCGGAACCACAGTAAAATTCGGAACAAACCAGTTGCAATTTTATTGGTTCTAAGCTGGGTCTTGCCTCAGCAGGGTGATAACGTTGCTGGTCAATCATTAATTATCAAGAATTTTATCTGGTATATTATGTGCATTAGCTATTTTTTAAATAATTTTTAACTAATTTTTTTTTAAATTGATAATAATATTGTAATAGTAATAATTGATAATAATAACCTATAGTCGATGTTAAATTGGTATTTGAGTTTTAATATTGGACTTAATTGTTGACTTTCAGATTTCGAAAAATTGATAGAGCTTCCTACAAACCATCCACTGGTGCTGCAGCATATTCTTAAACATCTTATTCCTCCTCCGTCGGAGCCCCGAAATCTCACGGATAAACATCTAAAATACCCCAGCACTATGTTGAGTCAAATTAAAAGTTCGTTCGTCGGCATTTCTAACGGATTTTTTGTAGAATGTGGAGCGCATGACGGTGAGTTTTGGTCAAACACTTTGGATTTGGAGCTCAATCAAGATTGGACGGGTTTGCTTGTAGAAGCACATCCGGAACTAAGCCGTAATTTAGTACTGCGAAGACGCAATGCCTGGGTTGGAAAATTCGGTCTTTCCCCCTACAATAACGTGTCAAAGGTATGTCATAACAAAACAATGTTTATATAAAGCGATCGTGTCGTAAGGAATTACAGTTGAACCTCTCTATAACGAGCTCCCTTATAACGGTTTTCTCTCTATACCGGTGACTGAAAATGCTTCCCTCAAAAACTTTCTCCAATTGTTAACATGACATTTCTGTTCTCTATTTCGGTTTTTCGTTATAACGGGGAAAATGTGCTGATTTAAGGGGAACCGTTATAGGGAGGTTCGACTGTATCCATTCAAGTTCAAGTCTCCACGGCAACATCAAATATTTGACAAAAAATTTATTTCGAGCATTCAAACTTTCAAGCGTTTATCAAGTATGCAAGTTTAACAAGTGTTCCATTGTCTAACTGAAACAGATAATGTTTACTGTTCCGGCGTACAAAAAGCAGAAGTATGTATGGCAAGATTCCATTTCCAAATTAAAAATGCCAGATGACACCCTAAATAGAGAATTTCACGAGGTCAAAGAAATGGACAAAGTGCCATGCTATCCATTGGCAATGGTCATGAAAGCAATTGATGTAAAACGAATCCACTTCCTCAGCTTAGACGTTGAAGGTGTCGAGCTGAAAATATTAAAAACTTTGCCATTTGATGATCAACTAATTATTGAGGTAACGTTTATTACTGTCAAATCGTGTTTTTAGCTGTAATATGTGAAGCATTCGGAATTATAGATGACCACATATCATTAAAATAAAAACCGGCCGGCTGCACCCATTTAACGGTAACTTATACGCTCAGCAAAGAAGGATTGTTTATAAATAGGTGATTATTTTAATTACTTCATGCAATCTTTTCCTTTGAGACCCCGACTCCCTAACAACGAAGCTGCTGACCAATCCCGATGTTTATTTGAACTGTAACATTTGGCTTTAAAATACGCCAAAATCAAAGGCATCAGAGGGCCTTTTTTTTATTCGATATGTGTGTATATATATACCTACTCTATATTAACAGTTTTAGATGTGCCCGTAAAGTTGACAGATGTCAATAATTACCTCGCGGTCCCAAATTAAACTTCACATCAAACAATGTAACGGACCACCTGCATTTATTTGAAATAGTGGCGAGTTTTCAAAGGAAAAATTTGCATAAATAAATAGATAAAGTAATAATCTATTTACGAACAGCAATCGTCATGTCATCACAGGATGATTCTATACCGTATGACGTCATGTGTGTACGTCAGTAAGTCGCCCAGATGCCCTTCCAATTGTAGCAACACTCATTACAGTCGACTCTCGCTATAACAGCACCCTATAAAGCATCAAATTTCGCCTGTTATAGCGAAAAACTGTTATAGAGAACAGACATTTCTATGTTAACAAATGGAGAAAGTTTTTGAGGAGAGCATTTTTTGCTGCTGTTATAACGAGAGTACTGTTATACAGGGGACTGTTATAGAGAAAGAGTCGACTGTACAATCATCACACTGTATACATACGTATGTCGTTAAATTTCTTTTTTGTGGCGGTAGAATATTTTAGTAGAAACGGACAAGTCTCCCGAGGGCTCTGCGGCCATAAAATCCTTTCTAACATCCAAAGGATACAAGGTGTTATGGACATACGGAGCAGATATGTTTTTTCGGAGATATGAGTAACCCATGGCTAAAAAGTACGACAATTCAATTATAGCTAATTTAGATGGTTAACCAACATGGAGTTTAAAATATAATAAATACGGTTATTAAGAGTTATTGATGTGTGTCAAAATTCAATGAAAACTAAACATTTAGTAAAACTAAGTTAATTTTGAGCTTCTTGCGTACTTGATTAATAAAATTTGTTCATATGCTTCGAAATATTATATTTATAATATGCATACATATATGTAGCATTTCCACAGGAATCAAGGTAATTCAGTGAAAACATTGGATTTGCAAATGCTAAGCACTGATAATACTTGTATGCACCTAAGTACATATAGGAAATTATTTCAATCACTTCACTCGATAATAGAAATGCGTGAGAGTTAACCCCTATTCGTTGTTGTAAAAAACCATGGTGACTTCAGCGTTTTCAGCCGCGTTCTTGTTGTCGATCAATTGAGTCTAATATTTAACGGGGCAATCAAGTGTATTATTTTGATAAACATTACATTATTTTGTAAACCCATTGATTCCCTGGAAGTCATGGTGATGAAAAATCTCGAAAAATACATAGAATCTACAAGTACCTTAAATTCATGAAACACAATCTTTCTCCTCAGAAAATTCCAGGCATGCAACATCTTTGTGCGTACCTATACATATACGTATTACGTATGTAGATATAGATAAGCGCTTTATTTGAATATTCCCAGGTAAAGTAAAACGTAAACAAAACACTGAACTTTGTATCTGAATAGGCCATCACCTCTATTTCTTAAATGCGGAATTCTCTGTCAGGGAAAATTGGTATTTCCATCTTTTATCTAAATAAAGTACACTTTTCTGAATTAAAAAAGAATTGATTTTTAACCTTATTTTATGTAGCTATGTGTGGATGTGCTGAACCATGTCTACGCAATATACATTACACTTTTTGAAGTTTGCACAGACAGTTTATACGAATTTAAAGTACTGAAGAACTTGACAAAATTGCCAAGAAGCTTGATAAAATGAGCCCCCTTTGTCGCTACGAACGTTGCCAGATGCTGGAAGCGTTGGATACCTTCGTGAATAGAAAACCTCGCAATAACAGCTGGCCTTCTGGAAATTCCCCGACGAATTTAATTTCTACTGGAATGTGGTCACAACGGAGATGGACAAATCCTCTGAGCAGCTGCGATTCCATCAAAACAAAAAAGAAGACTCGTACTATGCTTAAATTCGTTATCTCACCGTTCATCACGGATATCTCCCTCCAAGCTACATCGTAAAGCGAATGAGGCGAGTGCGAACGGTTTTTACTGCAGGTCTCATTTGGTTTTGGCAACAATGGGAAGATCGACGGCTTCCCAAGAATTGCTGGCAGGAATTTGAAAACAGAACGTCGGAGGAGGAAGCAAAACCGTTGTCGCTTATCAGATCGCGCATGGATATCGTTTTTTATATGCTCCTTTCTGGCTCAGCGCTTGGAATTCCTGCTTTGTTTTCAGAGCACTACCATGATTGGTGTCAAAATCCACACGTTTTTCTTCAATGTAGAATTCTGTGTCCACAAAACATGGGTACGTTTTCCATCCTTTCACCAAATAATAAATTACATACACTGTTCTGAATTAAAAAATAATCGATTTTTAACCCAAGTTTATGTGGCTGTATCTGTGTTGGACAAATATCCCGAAAAATAATTGCCCAGGAAAATCGTATGACCCGGCGGGCCGAGAAAATTTGTATCCCAATTCCACTTACAAGGAGCATATTTAGCCATTTTCCGCCAATCTTGTATCCCAATTTATTTTATAATGAGCATTTTGAGGAAGTTTACTTCAAATTTGTATCTCAATTTGCCTTAAAATGCGCATTGTTAGCTAGTTTCTTGCAGTCCCTTAAAATTTGTTTTTTTTTGGTTTTCTCTGTTTTCTCCGATACAATTATGTTTCCTGATTTCTGTCTGATTCTACCGATCTGATTGCCTGATTTCTGATTATCACATTTGAACTGCATAACATCTATTTACATAACATATTGAATCAGGTATCGCAGGAATCATTACCTATATTTAGGTATACCTGTAAACATTGTGGGCAGAGTATTATTAAACTAACTTTTTGTACAATAAAACAATTGCATATTGCACCATTGCGTCATGTTCTTACGCCTCTGTACGTATGTAGCACTATTTACGTGTGTAAATTGAGCATACTGAGAAACTGTTTATGATTAATTAATGCGTTAATTTTAACATCAGTCAAAATTCTAAATGTATTCACGTAAATGTAATTGCAAAGCGGGAAGTATTCCCATTTCCTGTTTAATGTCCATGTACGCATGCATATATTGGAAGGCAGGAAACACAAAATGGGTTAACTTCTAAAAGCGAAATTTAAATGGATCGAACGATAGCTGTCATTGAATGGATATATACATACAATAAAATTTTGTTCGGTATACGTATTTTTGAATTTGTTTCAAATATTATGTTTCCACTTGAAACGTGTATGCCCTGCACGTGTTGAAATAACAAAGAAATTCTTGACGTCTTACGGGGGCATAAATGACTATTGTCACAAGCAAACCCAAAGTTTACTCCGAAAGACATAACATAACCATGAAAACTGTTATTGACAATTCAATACATAAGTATATGTACGTGTACAAACGGACTTAATAAAATGCAAATATTTTGCAACATAAAAGACTATGTACATAAACAGTGGAGTCTCTATATTACAACTCTGATAGGAAAAGAAAAAATATTGTTATAGGGAAAAGTTGTTATATAGAACATTATATATGCTTACATGTACGAAGGGCTTGAAAAATAATGGGGTTATAGAGAAATGTTGTTATAAAGTGACTTGTTATATAGAGACTCCACTGTAGCACACCTGCAGGAGCTTCATTACATTTCAATCCATGGAAAAACACGGAAAATATATGCATAAACTTAAATAATCGGTCGAAGCGGGTTCGATTATCGTTCATACGCTGTCATACAAAATAGTTCGGTTCTTCACTTTAATGGACAATTGAAGGCCTAAACAATAAGTAACTTTACGTTTGTTGAATCATGTACAAACATACTAATTCGAAACACTAATGTATTTTAAACATTGTCAATGTCGTCATCCACAAAGTGTCAATTGTGGAAAGAATGCCCTTGTATGGCAGAACCAAATATCTTATCACTTGTCCTCTCCCCTGCAAATAAAGCTGATCTTCCGGACTATAGTTTAACTTACTCATGCGTTTCCGTTGGATACGATAAAGTAACGAATTTTTGACGAAGCAATTTTACGGCGACGAAGTACGTATTCCGTTTGATCGTACTAAAGTACCAAGAAATTTTTTTGCTTAAAGGAAAAAATTTAAAAAAATCTCACATCCAATGAGAAAATAAACGATGGTAAACTAAAAGAGTGAACGTCTGAAACAAACCAGCACGAAATCTTGAAGTAAAAATAATTTTACGTTTGGAACCGTACCAATACATATTGCATTTGACGCACGATTTTAATTTTTAATCCAAGGTGCCTGCGTCCAGGAAAATAAAAATATGTTCCCGTTTTTGACGCATTCAATTTTGACCTCCAAATTAATAATGGCCTTCCGACTTCTCGTGCTTTCGCGGAATTGTCTTGCGACGCAATTCAAATCTTTTAGGAGTGCAAGCCCACCACTTCAGCCTTCGATATTTGTTAATGATTGTCTTGCATGTCTCCTCACCATAGTCCATGCTACGAATGAAAGCGTCATTTACTCCAGGATTCTTCTTCCGTTCATTCTAGTGAAGGCAAATGTCGACCACAAACTTTTCCATTACAGCCATCCACGACTTACAAAACAGTACTTTCCACAGCAACCTCGCCAAGTGCTCTGCCATTTTTCTTTACAAATATTTCCCCCGTCCTTTTCGGAGTTGGTCGGACAGCGACAGGCTTTTACTATTCACCAAGAATTACATCGAACTCTTTGGTTCTACGAAGAAGGTATCCGCAGTACATATGTACGCATCCACAGATTCCCGCGAACACATTTCATTTTTTTGTATTTGCTCCCACATAATTATAATATGGATGCCTTTGATCGACTTCTGTCTTCCAAGTTCTTTTCACAACCATATCGAGCCTTTGAGCTTTACCATCGTGTCGAAAACTCCAAAGTTGTGTGGACCAGAATGCAGGTGCGCCAACTTTTGGCCAGAAACGAATTTGGGAATATGAAGTGTGAGAGAGGATTTTCATGGGAAAATTGTATGGACCATTTACATGCAATTATAGCCAACAGAATTCACAGACACTGGCATGTACAACACGAAGACAGCAGAGCCTTAAAAATTTGGAGCCCGCTGTATCGCTTCGAACTTTGCCAGATGCTGGAAGCGTTGGATGCTTTCGTGAATAGAAATCCCCGCAATAATAACTTGCCATTCGAAGCATACAATCGACCGACATTAGACTTTAAATTTGATAAATATAAAAATTGTGAATTATACCCTGTTAGCATAGCTGGCGGATTGAGATTCATCACCTCGGACGGCGTCTCTACAGTTCGAGTTGGCATAAGAAAGTACACGGAGCCATTCCATCGTTGGACTTGGTTCATCTTCGGATTGACATTCTTTTCCTTTGTTGGAGCTTTAACGGTGGCTTTGAGGAATTTTCGAAATCCAAAGCAAGATTTTATATTTCAGGCCATAGGCAGCGTATTGGAGCAAGGCATGGAGCTCGATTTTTTGTCTCCGGAGAAATTTGCTCCAATGCAGCTGATGGGACTTTTTTGGGTGCTGATGATGTACGTTCTAAGCAATGGTTACAAGGGAATTATGAAGTCCGAATTTACGGCCAAGTACCCTTTTCATCTACAATGGAATTCCCTGTCAGATTTACATAACTTCAGCCTCTACCTTCCAGCTGGGCTTATTCGCAAAAACTCCAAGAAGGAACCAATAAATTGGGTAGGCGACGGACACTACAGCGATTATTCTCGAGACGATCAATGCCAGAAACGTTGCATACACGTATTTTTCAAAGATAATTACAAAATTAAGTCCTGGTTCGCGGTAACAACCTTCGATATAAATTTTATGACACAAACAATATTACAAATAAACGAACCACAAACAATGCTACGGATTCAATGTATTGACACAAGAACTCTATCTCAGCTCCTGTGGACAACGCTCAAGCAGCCACGGACGGCTCTGGTCACTTTCCCCGACGAATTTAATTTCTACTGGAATTTGGTCACAACAGAAATGGACAAATCCGCTGGTCAGCTCCGATTCCATAGAAACAACAAGGAAGACTCGCATTATGCTAAAATGCGCTACCTCAACGTTCATCACGGATATCTCCCTCCAAACTACATCGTGAGGAAAATGAGGCGAGTGCGAACGGTTCTCACGGCGGGTTTAATTTGGTTTTGGCAAAAGTGGGAAGACCGACGGTTTCCCGGGAATTGCTGGCAGGAAGTTGCAACGGCGGAGGAGCAAGTACAATCATTGTCGCTGTTCGGATCACGCATGGATATTGTTTTTTACACACTCCTTTCTGGCCTGGCCTTTGGACTTCTTGCGTTTCTCTCAGAACAAGTACTTCGCTGCATTTGCAAGTTACTGCAAGGAAAAAGCTGGGTATAATTTCTTTCCCAGTACCAAATACAATTTCAATTAATTAGTAAGAAGTAAATGCTTCAATTACTCTGTCTAAAAAGCTGAAATTGTCCAGCACTAATTGCAATTACTTTTGTAAAGGAGTATGTGCAATTACAAGCAAAAATTACTGTACACTGGTGTCTCTACAGAACAACTCTGAAGGGAATGGCGAAAAATATTGTTACAGGGAAAAGTTGTTATATAGAACATTAAATATGCACCTTACATACACGAAGTGATGGAAAGCTAAGGTTGTTACCGAGAAATTTTGTTTTATAGAAATTTGTTACAGAGAGACTCCACTGTACCCCAATTATTTTTACAATTACAGAATTACTGAAGGGCATTGTATGATAATACTGCCATAGATAATTATTGATCCCGATTTCCTTTCCCAAATTTTTAGTATTTCAGGTCAACAGAATCAACTGGATTTGAATTGCTAATTATTGATCAAATTAGGATATTGTTGGATACAAATACACTGTTAATCTCGTTAGAGTAATTGCATACTGTATATACCCAACACGTTTTTAAGAAACCTACTGCTTTATAGGTAAACTCCAGGTAAACAGGGCCCATTTAATTACATCATGCGGTAAATCTCGAAACACTAACACGCTCCCTCCCACAAGTTTTGTACAAATGAGTCTGTCTATAACGGTTGTGAGATATTTTGACGACGGGAACACATTGACGAGAGCGACAAAATGTCGAATAGACATTTTGTCGATTCGACATTCAAGGAGAAACACAAAGGAACCTCAAATTCTCGTCAGCAAAATTTTATTCCTGGATATTTTCTGGCATTTACTCCAAAAGTTTAACTTTGAATGGTTGTGCATAGCTAGCGACAAATATTTTTTTATAACATTATTATAGGTATATTTAAATATACATAGATTGTACGCATAGCAAAACGAAACCAAAACTAAGTTGTGCAAATCAGCCACGTCGAGATGGACATATCCGGCAACTATTCCGAATCATAGAAAAAACTTTCCTTGAATTAGTAATGAATCGTTTGTCAGCACTTTTTAACTGTATGCATGTTCTTTATCTATATAGGACATTTCACGATATATAAAAAAATATACGATTTGTCTATATATCACATTTTGAGTTTCACACAAACAAACCCACTGCAAGTTTGAGGCAGAGCTTTCCAGAACATATTAACATATTGATGGAACATGTCCTACTGCGAATGTATCTTGCTGCGATTTCACCGGCCTATATTTGTTTAAGAGATAAGACGGTTTCCAAACAAATCGAATAATTTAATGTATCAATTTTATGGAAGCGCATTAAATGGCCATACAAGCGACTACGGCCAGAATTTTAATTTATAATTGTCTAAATCCAGGTAAAATTACAAAATCCACCAGAATATTAGATAATGATAAATAAAGCTATTAGCGACGTTAATTGCAAAAAACTATACCAGAGAATCTTGAAGCAAACGTGATTTTGGATTTGAAATTGTGCGTATAAATAGTGCTTATAGGTTACGTCATCTCCGTATTATCCCAAGTTGATTTCTCTGGAGAGTGCCATCATCTGCAAACAAGAAAGAAAAAACATGACGCCTAAAAAAGCGAACCTTGCGTGGATTGTTAAATTACTAGCTATATTAAGACTTTTAATTTCTTGTTTCAATCCTTTGCAAAC
Organism: Disparrhopalites patrizii; assembly: GCA_034698585.1. Taxonomy (NCBI): domain Eukaryota; kingdom Metazoa; phylum Arthropoda; class Collembola; order Symphypleona; family Sminthuridae; genus Disparrhopalites; species Disparrhopalites patrizii. The sequence continues at coordinate 12,032 of JAQGBT010001578.1, read as the reverse complement.
GCAGGCTCAAGTTGTGACACGCGCAAAGGCTCCAATGCTGCCCGAAGTGTATGTAAACGATTATTGCCTCGAATGTTTCCTCACGATAGTACACGCGACCAACGAAAGAGTCAAATACTCCGGAATTCTTGTTCCATTTATTTTTTTGAATGCTAATGCCCACCTCAAATTTTTCCATTTGCTTAAATCAAACCGAAGGGGAAGGTACTTCCAGCAAAAACCTGCCCGGGTGCTCTGCCATTTTGCATTGCACGTATTCCCTCCGGTCTTTACTGAACAGACGGCGCAGCGACAGGTTTTGGTCATTCGCCAAGAGCTTTATCGGTCCTTTTGGTCCTTCCAAAGAAGTAGGATAAGCAAAAAATTATACACAAATATCCACCGAATGGGACGAACACATTTCATTTTTATTTATTTGGTCCCAAGTACTTATGAAATGGTGGCATTTCAACGAATTTTGTCTTCCCGGGAATTACACCAACCGTATCGAGTATTTAAGCTTTACTACAGCCTTGAAAATTCGAAAGTTGTGTGGATCAAGATGCAAGTGCGTCTTCTGTTGGCTAACAAGGACATTGCGACAATCAATAGCAGCCAATGCGGTCGGGATTTTTTGTGGAAAATCTGCTTGGAGGGATTCCTTGCATTTGTAGCCAGAAGATACCACTCAAACTGGCTTGTCCATCATCGCGATATCAGCAAATTGCCCTTGTCAAGCCCGTTCAACCGCGTTAAACCCAACCAGATGCTGCAAGCGTTGGAAGGATTTGTAAATAGGAATTCTCTCAACAAGAGCGGGCTGTTCGAAGGATTTAATCGACCGTATGTAAGCTTTGACTTCGTAAAATCTGCCACTGATTGTGAGATGTTCCCGGTCAGCTTTGCTGGCGGCTTGCGCTTCATCACTTCCCACGGAGTTTCTACGGTTCGCATGGGTTTAAGAAGATACACGGAACCATTTCATCATTGGACTTGGCTGGTTTTCGGATTGATCTTAATTTCTTTCGTGGGAACTTTAAGGGCGGCCAATGTTGGAAACCAAAAGCAAAAGATTATATTCCAAGCCATAGGCAGTGTATTGGAGCAAGGCTTGGAGCTGGACCTTTTTTCTCGGGGGAAATTAGGTCCAATTCAGCTATTGGGACTTTTGTGGATGCTGATGATATACGTTCTAAGCAATGGTTACAAGGGGATTATGAAGTCTGAATTCACGGCCAAGTACCCTTTCCATCTACAATGGAATTCCTTGGCAGAACTTCGTAACTTCAGCTTCTTCCTTCCAGCTGGAATCATTGAGGTACGAACCGAGGATCAATCCAAGAATTGGGAAGGCGATGGACTTTACACGCATTACTCCCAGCAAGAGAGATGCAACAAATTATGTTCGCACGCATTTTTTGATGACAAACCAAATTGGTTTGCTGTGTCATCCATGGAATTAAATTTCTTGTTACGATCAATATTAGAAATCAACGACCCACAAACAATGCTACGGATTCAATGTATTGACACAAGAAATCTATCTCAGCTTCTGTGGACAACGCTCAAGCAGCCACGGACGGCTCTGGTCACTTTCCCCGACGAATTTAATTTCTACTGGAATTTGGTCACAACAGAAATGGACAAATCCGCTGGTCAGCTCCGATTCCATAGAAACAACAAGGAAGACTCGCATTATGCTAAAATGCGCTACCTCAACGTTCATCACGGATATCTCCCTCCAAACTACATCGTGAGGAAAATGAGGCGAGTGCGAACGGTTCTCACGGCGGGTTTAATTTGGTTTTGGCAAAAGTGGGAAGACCGACGGTTTCCCGGGAATTGCTGGCAGGAAGTTGCAAACAGAACGGCGGAGGAGCAAGTACGACCATTGTCGCTCTTCAGATCACGCATGGACATCGTTTTTTATATACTCCCTTCTGGCTCGGCCTTGGGACTTCTTGCTTTTCTATCAGAACACGTACGTCGATACGTTACCAAGCCTGACATTTAATTTTGCTTTACGTCGATGTAATAACTGTAATAATAAGGTGGCGTTGCAATGTTCCTAAAGGTTTTTGCTATTCTCGCCCACTCCGAGTCCAAAAATAGTGAAATTTGAACGTGAGAAAAATATGTGTTAAATATTAAATCCCCAACACAAACTGGACATCCCTTGATCCAACAAAACTTTACTGGGAGCATCCATTAGCTACCTTTTAGCTCACACTTCTGCAAAACGGGGTGACGTACATACCACGTGACAATTGGTTGGAAGGATGAGGTCCTTGGTATTGTTGTATGTATAAAGCTTTATATAGTCATAGAAATAGACATTCCATTTTAGATTGTACCTCATATTCTATATACTTCAGATTCCTACGTTATTACTCCGGATTCTTATAATTATAATTAAGTTATTAATTTTAAGTTACTATTCGGTTGTGTGATTGGGGTAAATAAACAGTAAATATTATTTTAGAATTAAAATAATCATTTTGTGGAACTTTTTTTTTGCCTTCATGTATAAATATAATAATCTACAATCATCCTTATGGGTACATGTAACATAATGGTAGGACCAGAAACCGAATCAAAAATGGAAGAGCACATATATTTACTAATTACACAGGGCCGTTTTGCACATTTAAAACAATTTCCGTAATAATCGATATTCCCACGGTTTATTCCGTGCAAAGTATGCACTGCCACACATACACACGTACCAATATAGGTGCATGCACGAATATTGGTTTTCAGCATAACATGTACATACATACTACATTCCACAAGATAAATGTCCCGGCCATCCGCAGGAAATATTTGCCATTCTTATAATCGACATCGGGAAAAACGTTGATGCGCTAAAAATTGTCCACGACTTGCTTCTATAGTACTTCTTATTTCCTAAGTTGTAAGTGGGAGATAGAAATCTTGTGGAAAAAGATCATTGGACAAAGGTAGATGAGCCTTGCATTCCGTGCAACCAAAACCAGTGAGAGATTAAATTTCTCAGGAATTGATATATTTGTTACGACGGAAATTAATTCAACCCAGTTTCAAAATTTTGAATCGGTACGGCATCGGTATGAACTTTCTTCGTTGGTTCCGCAGCAAATTTCTGCAGGATTCTTTCATTACGCAGCGCTGCAGGAAAGTAAGGACAGAGAAATACAAATTTCCTGGTACTCGCCACTCACACGCAAATAAGATTTTAATTGATGAGCGCTTTTAATTGAATTCTCTGTACTAGGTAAGGATCTATCTACTCGGATTATGGGGTTTCAGTGTGAAGTCTCTCATTGCAAAGCCTTCTATTATACAGCCTTTGGACTACGTGGTCAGAGAACACGTAAATTTGTTTAAGCACGAAGTAAGTTTGCTCCAATCATGATCCTTAAAATTGCTTTCTCATTGACTTCAATACGAAACTGGATGCTTTATCCATTTATCCTTTTAGGATTCTCATTTACGTTCTCCAACTGAAGGGGAAAGAATGTTGACTTTTGCGGACTTACGTTGGAATCTGAAAACTCTTCGAATCATCCACGAATGGAATCTCAGCCCATTCATGATTGACGAGTGAACGGGTCGTGTGAGCGTTCTACTTGAATCTCGACGGAAACGTTTCATGTGGAAACTTCAAACCGCATTGGCATATGGCCTCTCACTATTTTACCGACTGTGGCGAAGCATTCAGTCTCTTTTGGAATCCAATGAATCTAAATTGCTCATAAATTGCATCATGTATATATATCTATCTGTGAATGTTGCCGGTTTATTGGTAATAATCCGAATGACTGGCAAAGAGAAGATATTGGCCGACCTTTTGGCGGAATTGCACTCCAAATTTAGATGCCATCGGTCATTGCGTAAGTTTGAATTTGCATAGGAAGAAATTTTGGTACGTTGGATTTATATATTGCATTCACATTGCGTTGAAGCTAAATGCGCGTACCAAGGAAAACTCAAAACTAAATTACTAACTAATAAAATCAAATATGACGTATACATTTAGGTCAGAAAACAATCAGTAAGTGTACAACCATTTCGCAATGGGCACTTATCGGAGTAATACCGTTATTCGCCAGCTTCTTGCTCATCACGCTAATTGGGCTGGGGCTTCTCCTTCCAACCGAATTTTGTGTGTATTCATTAGTCAGAGAAGCCAGCCGAAATTGGATCTTTGCATTAATTGGATGGATCATTGAGGCTTTCTTTGTGACGTATCAACTCGTTTTGGATCTCACATTTTACGTATACAGCATCCTACTACTCGTTCCAAGCTTGGTTACAACCACTATTTCACCGAAACCGAAATTTGGGTAAGCATATTTATATTTCCTTACAAATTACACTGGACAAATCATAAATTCTTCTGCAAATGTTGTCTGTACAGCAACTCAATTGAATATGAACCGGACATTGAGTGTTTCTCTTTGTTTGTATGTATGTACATACGAGGGGCGTTCAATAAGTTCTCCATATGGACAGGAAGGAGTGCAAAACGAAACAAACCTGCTACATTTTTTCATTATAGTCCCCTCATACTCCCATAAACTTCAACCATGTCACTTTAAGAATATAGCTTCATACCACAAAAATGGGTTAAATATTTTTCCTAAAAATCTAAAAAATGACACTCACGGCACACTTAACGTTATGTGGCTACTTCCACATAACGCGCAATCGGAAATAATGAGACCAGAAGCACCAAATGTGAGACCCGGGCATTGCGGAGTAACACAATTTAGTCCAATCTGGGCCTCTTTGAGCTACCCTACCTTTTCTCCCCCACAGATTTACGTAATGCTACAATGCTTGAAAGTATTGTAAGCCATTGATTGTCGTTTTGTGAGGTAAACATTTTAATGAAAATTAACCCTTTCTATCTCAGACGTCTCCGAAGGAATTTTAACCCTTCCTTTTGAAAGGGGTCCTTTGTCCGTCGCCATGAAACCCCATCTAAATTTTTTCACCAATTACTTTACATTGTAAATGGAAGAGGGGGAGTTGCAAAACACGGTCGATGAATTTCAATGATTTTCATTCAGTCGTTCTCGTTTAAAATAATAATATTTAATGTCACTTCTAATCTCTTCTTTGGTGAAATCCATTTTTTTCTTAGCTTTTTAAATTGGCGACTGCACTACTCGGCAATGGCTAAACTTAAAGGACCAAGATTTTGCATGCGCACGTGTAAGACTTTAGAGTTTCCAGGAATAGACATGTTTTGGAATTCCAAATATTCCATATGGAAAACTTATTGAACGCCCCTCGTATGTTTGTTATGTATGTTTGTATACTTATAAATATGTTCTGACAGTTCCGTGACCCAGGAAAAGTATTACGCCAGTCACATCTCCGCCGTTCTTAAGGAACTCATCAGCACTGAATTGAATGTACGAACCTTCAACTCACTTTTCTCCATGAGTATGTTCCTCTGGAAAATCACAGCTCTGTTTGCAACCACCATTTCCCTCTTTCTGGGCATTCAATACTCATCGGCCATAGGTATAATAATGGCCCTTGTGGGAAGTTATGGAACCGCCTTCTACATATTTTTATTTGGGTATTTGTACAAGATACCAGAGCATGTGCGCAACAATGTGAGGGAGCACAAATTTGCAGCGAATGGTTTGAATCGGGATGGAAAACGCTCTGAAGTTGCTGCAAAGCGACTTGGTGCCATCGGGAATTGTGCGCTGCGGTCCGGACAATTTGGGTATTTTGAAAAAGACACAATCATCGTCTTTGCAAATTACATCATCAATCTAGTGATGCAAATGCTAGTCACATTTTCAGCAGCTTGATCTAATGTATCCAGATATCAGAGGCATGCTCCACCCCATATAATGAACATTAATCTCAGCCTACCTTCTACATTAGTTTCTTGTATGCTCGATGTTTGTATACAATTCAGCGATAACATCTTTTTTTCGGTTTTTGAAAAACCGAGAAAGACCTGTTTAGTTTAAAAGTTGTATGTTTCAATGTCAAGCAAAATACGAACTAGCTGTAGTAATTGTGCGAATCAAGTTTTTAGAAAATAAATCTATATACATAGCTGATCGTTATCAGCGTACACATTATATGTATATTATTTAAGGACCTTCATTCACAGCTTTTTAAAATCTCAACAAATCCCTCAAATTCAATCACAATATTAGTGGCAACAGTGTTCTCCTTCAATCGTGTTCACAGCGACGCATGACAATTATAACCATTTCGTTCACCATGGTTCGAAACGTTTTTCATTCATTCGCATTACAGTGGACTCTCTCTCTCTATAGCAACTCTTCCTATAACAACTTTTTCTCTATAACAACTTTATGTTTCAGCCCTTCGTATATCGATTCTTAAGAACCAAACACGACTAAGTAGCCGAATTGCTAATGACAAAGACGATTAAGTAAGTGCCATAAATTATGAAAATACGCAACAGAAATTGACTCGAATGTTCCCACCTTGCTGATGCCTAACCCATAAATAATAAAAACTTTTAAGTAAAGTAAAATTAGAACAATTTGTGCAGAATTTTATTACGGTTCCAGTCAATGAAGTCGGACTCTGATCCGACAACAATTAGCCAAGTAATAGCGGTTTTACCGCGCATGGTTCAAAATTTCGCCATTTTACCTATTTTTTGAACTGCGCGCCGAAAAAGCGTCGTAGTTTGAATTATTGTTGTCGGATCAGGATCCAACTTTGTTTACTAGAACCGCAATAAAATTCTGCACCAGCAAGTATTTTTATTTAATTTTTATTATTTCGGGGTTACGAAGCAGCAAGGTGGAAAAATTCTGTAAAATTCTGTTCCGTATTTTCAGAATTTATGGCACTTACAATTAGTCGTTTTTGCCATTAGCAATTCGGCCACTTCGTCGTATTTGGTTCTTATATAAGCATCGATATATACTGTACATCTTAAATATTCTATATAACAACTTTTTCAAATAACAATCATTTTTGCCCTTGCCTTGAGGGTTGTTATAGCGAGAGTCCATTGTACAGTGGAGTCTCTCTATAACAAGTCACTTTATAACAACATTTCTATACAACATTATTTATCCGCCCTTGGTAAAATGTAAAATACATGTTTTTTGTTCTAACATTTCCATGTAACAATATTTTTTCCTCTTCTCTTCAGTGTTGTTATAGAAAGACTCCACTGTAGTTTACTTGTGAACGAACGATCAGTTCATTGAATTAATATGACACCCCGCTAATTTATTGCTTGCGTTGATTTCTGAGATCAATTTGATGCTGGAAAAACCCAAAATTGCTGCATATTTTGTGTATGCTCGTGGCAGCGATCGTGCGTTCAATTTCGTTTATAGTTCATATAGGTAGTTATTTTTTCTCCTTTTATCAATTCAGTTGAGCGCCTATCCCAGAACAAAAATTCATTCAGTAACCGGTTACGATGAGACTCGTTCACGCAAAACTCAAGATGCCTTCGTATTTAGCGAGTGAATGAACGCATTCAAAGAGTGAATGGCGCGAAGACTCTACAAAATATTCAGCGCGAACGCGCTACAAAATATAATGCAAAGTTGATGATAGCGGAAAGGAATGACAAGATGTTGGACACCAGGACACGGTTTTATATGTATGTATGTATGTATGTATGTACCAACATATATAAGGAAGTAAGTACAGTCGACTCTCACTATAACAGTCCTCTCTATAAAAGCACTCTCAATATAACAGCAGTCTGGGTTCCCCCCTAAAGCTTTATAACGTAAACGGCTCCTTCCATAAAAGCACTTGCTATAACAGCATTTTGCCTATAACAGCAGGGTTTTTCCTTCCCTAGAGCACACTTCTCTCACCATAACAGCATTTTCTTTCTACAACAGCATTCAAACAAGATCAAATACCCCTTTAAAATTAACGTTTTCTCCACAACAGCACTTCAACTATAAAATATCGCAATTTTATTCTTTTTTTACCAAAAATTCTTCATTTTAGGAAAATTGCGTAAATATTGAAATAATTTATTAAATTATCAATACTTTATCTGGAATTGCTCTTGATTAATTATTATTATCATTTTTTATCCAGTTTTCTATAGGAGCATCTCACTATAGCAGCATAATTTGAGGCGCAGATAGGGTGCTGTAATAGTGAGAGTCGACTGTATAAGGCAAGCGTTTTCTATTGCGTAGCCGGTTACCCGATTCATATTACGCATACACCTGTTTAATTCCTTTTTATTCCTTTGATTAAAAGTCTTGTCAATCAAGCTGAAAGCCTTCCCCTCTAAAACATTCATATTTCCTGTGAAATTCTTCAAGGCTATAGTTTTGCCATCATTTTTCTGCGTTCAGAATGATTCCGTGGTACTGGTTTTAGTTCCACCATCACAGTTTATACGCCATACCCGCAGCATACACGTCCTTGGATTTTGGTTCTGAAACTACAGCGTAGAAAAAATGTTGACTTTCACGGATTTACGCTGGAATCTGAAGGCCCTTCGAATCCTTCACGAATTAAATCTCAGCCCCTTCATGGTTGACGAGGTCACGGGTCATATAAGCGTTCCACTTCGATCTACTACCAGACGTGTCATGTGGTGGCTTCAGATATCAGTGGCAATTTACATCCCGTTCACCTACCGACTCTGGCGTAGCTTTGAGTCATTTTTGGATTTTAGAGAGGCTGATCTGGCCATTAATTGTATCATCTATATCTATACATTAATATTGCTTTTAACCATCCTGGGAATGATTCGACTGTCGGGGGAGGAAAAGGAGGTGGCAACAATGCTCACGGAGCTACACTCGAACTTTCGGCGCTCTCGGCGGTCGCGTATGCATTTTTCATTAATTTTGTATCCAAAAATATGTTTCCCTTGAGCTTCGGAAAAAATAGAAAATTAAATTGCATTTTAAACTCCGAATTCAGCTGGGACGTGGCGGTCGAGAACCATTGCGGATTGGGCACTTTTAGGAACGATTCCAATGTTTGCCTTCCTCGGAATCGGCTCTTTTGTTGCGTTTTCCATGGTTCTGGACACCAAATTCTGTATGTATTCATTGATCCCTGAATCGAATCGACACTGGTTCTTCGCCTTTCTTGCCTGGGCTATAGAGGTGTTTTCCGAGACACAGGAGTTGGTTTGCAATATCATATTCTTCGAATACCAACTTTTCCTTCTCGTTCCCTCCCTTACAGCGGCGACCAGCATTTTATCACCAGCCGAATTTACGTAAGTACTTACATATTTACATAATTAATTGTATACTAAACTGCACACAACACATGTAATTTCCGTAATAAATGCAAGAAACAATTGACTATCTCAATAAATCAACAATTTTCCCCGTTACATATAGCGGAAAACCGTTATAGAGGATAGAAATTTGTAGGTTTAAAATTAGAGAAAGTTTTAGAGGGTAGCATTTTGTGCCACCATTATAGACCGTTATAAGGGAGTCCGTTATAGAGAGAATCGACTATATACGCATACCATGTACATATGTTATATTATGTGGAAAATCTTTATTTCCCTTCTAACTCATGGTTGAACCTGGCTGTTCAATAACTGAAAGATGCCTTTCATGTTTAATCCACGTAAAATTTGCATATAGTAATACATACACTGGAGTCTCTCTATAACAGCATCCAATGGAACCCAAAATTTTGCTGTTATAAAAAGATTTCTGTTATAGAGATCACAATTAATTTGTATATTCTATGTACAAGGTACTGCAAATTTCATGACGTTATGGAGAACATGCTATTATAAGGGGTGCTGTGATGAAGAGGCTCCACTGTATTGATTACAGCCCAGTCTCTCCATAACAGCACCCTATAAAGCAATACATTTTTCTTGGTATACAGAAATTTCTACGCTAACAATCGGAGAAAGTTTTTAAGGGAGCTTTGGCTACTGTGATCGCGTAAGAACCGTTTTAAGGGAGACCGTTATAATGAGAGTCGACTATCTATGCTTAAAACTGTGAAGTCTCTATATAACAACTCTGAAGGGACGAGCGAAAAATGTTGTTACAGGGAAAAGTTTATATATACACGGTGGACTCTCGCTATAACAATCCTGAAGGGAAGCGAAAAAATGCTTGTTATATTTAAAAGTTGTTATACAGACCATTTAATATGTACACTACATATACGAAGGGCTGAAAAATAAAATTGTTATAGAGAAAAAGCTGTTATAAGGAGAGTTGTTATAGAGAGAGTCAACTGTAGAACATCAAAAATGTACATTATATATGAGCGTACTCAAGCGTAGGGCGGAAAAAATAAGATTGTTATATAGAGAAATGTTGTTATAAAGAGACTTGTTATACAGAGACTCCAATGTATGTACATAACGTATTTTATTCCAGTTACATCATCCGCAGAAAATACTTCTACGCCATTCGGATCTCCGTCGCTCTCAAGCAATTGGTGCGGGTAGAAATGAACTTGCGAGTGTTCAATTCACTCTTCTCTGAAATCATATTCCTTTGGAAGACGGCAATTATCACTGCAATTGTCATAACTTTCGTCACGGGGATTCACTTCCATTTAACAATGGCTCATTTCATGACCATCATGGCCCTTGACGGGATTGTCATATACGCCTGTCTCTTTGGGTACTTGTACAAAGCGACTCACTGCCGTCGGGAAATGCGTTGTCCGCTCGGGGAATTTCAGATATTTTGAAAGAGACACGATCCCCGAATTTGTCAATTTCGTCATTGACCAAGTGGTGAACTTGCTAGTCACATTTCAAGGAGGATAATACTCTATATGGCAAATACTATAGCTGTATCCAAACCGCAATGACCAACAATAATGAGGTAAGCTCATTACCTATAACCTATAATTATTAATCGGTCAAGTATATTTGAGTAATATTGTAACCGCAAAAATGCGGCCTCAGCAGTTCAAAATTACACATTTCCCTGTTGACACATAAATCTGTCTATTACAGTGGAGTCTCTCTATAACAAGTCTCTTTATAAAAACATTTCTCTGTAACAACTTTAATTTGTCAGCCCTTCGTACATCTAAAGTGCATCGTTAATCTTCTATATAACAACTTTTCCCTATAACAATATTTTTCTCTCTTCCCTTCAGAGTTGTTATATGGAGACTCCACTGTAATTATATTTTGCCTTTTTTCCTATTAGAGTCATGATACAATTATTCCGGTTTGTAGCCTTCCAGGGCTTTACTTTGCAGTGTATTGACTCATTCAGCTGCGGAATGGAGGAATCCACCCATTTCATGTTGCTGTCAGTCAGCTGTTCCAGATATCGGCAAGTGCAAGGAGAGGAAACGCCAGTCAGAAGTCGCTTAAAAGAATTTCCTTCACACTAAATAAAAGAGGAATCAAGGAAATAAGAAAACTTCTGTTGCATGTTTAATAATACGTATAGTAAAGTAAGCAAACAAAAATTCGTCACTCTCAATTCTCTGAAGCACTCACACACGCAAGACAGATCAAGGAAAAAAATGTGTAGCAAATATCTGGTACGGCTTCGGGCAACAAACGTGTGTACATATCATGTACCTATATGGATAAAATTATATAGATATATTGCTATATATACAAACTGGCTTTGTTCATATAAAAATATAGGTAATTATAGATGCACGCAAGTGAACACGCAATTTCTTCCCATTGCAATGAGCGTACGATTCACTAATTTTAATTACAATTGTCACGCATTTACCACAATGTAGATTTCAAATAATGTTGTAAATACATGCATGAAGTATGTGTAAAAAAATTAAAAATGAATCTTACTATAAGTAATGGTCATTATATAGCAACATTTTTCAAAAATAAGTCATATATATATGTATATACATATACGCATATACATACAGATATAACCTGGAAACTGGAAACCTAACAGGCAGTACATAAAATATACGGTGGGGTCTCTCTATAACAAGTCGCTTTATAACAACTTTTCTATATAACAACATTATTTTTTCCGCCCTTCCTACACCTAAGGTGCATATAGTTAGGTTTTAGCCCATGGCATACCCGAGAGATGCCCTGTGTATTATGTCACACCTGGGTAACTGTC
>JAQGBT010001577.1:0-30655 GCA_034698585.1 Disparrhopalites patrizii | reverse complement strand
GAATGAGTTAGAAAGAGAGCGAGAGTGAGAGAGAGGGAGAGAGAGGGAGAGAGAGGGCAAGGAAAAAAAAGAGATCTCTATCTTCAATGTCAAAACAGTCGTTGAACATACACAAGGCAATCTGATGATTTTCTTGCCAAGTAAAAAAAAAAATAAGGAACAGGGAAAACTCTTGTCTTGTACGTGTACGTCGAAGATAAGAATTAGAAGCAATTCTCACAAGAATGCGTTCAATATTCCCCCTTGCTTTTTGCACTCAGAATTTACCCTTGTACTGACAAAGATGCACATCCTCATGACAAGATGACGAATAATTAACGTCATGTATGCATACGGGGAACAACTGTACACAAATAGTGTCCTTTGGTGTGTCGTACAATTGAGTTTTACACCTCTACGACAAGAATTTTTCCACTTATTTTTGTTTACATAAATCCCCATTTTTTTGGCTTTATTTACTTAATTTACCTTGTTCCTTCCACTTTGAGCCTAATGTACAAGTGACATGGTGCCGGAAGGCGATAATGATGATGATTATACTACGTAATGGAACTCATTTACAGACACAGATCAGCGGGAGTCTGGGTCTGCATTAATTTTTCAAGACACTTGAGTGGGTAGTGGATGAAAGAGAGATTGTCGCAGGAGTGGTAAGAGAGATGTATTGACAAGCCATGAAGTGGAGTATTTGTAGGTGACAAGAAGCAGGAAGCAACTATCAATAAAAGGGACGGCAGGAACGGTGGGGGATGATCGAGGGAAAGCGGGTACTCAGTCCGAAGTAGAGCAACAAGGACACATTTACGGAGAGGACGACAGATTAAGTGGGCGCGAATGAAATAGGCACGGAGATCAAATGAGAGAGAAAGCCCATACAGGTCAAAGAAAAAAAGAACTACCAGCGGACATGAGATAAATTTGTGGCCAGGTACAGAAAAACTGAGGAAAAACAAAGGCAGGTTGAAGAAAGTGCATGACATAACACAGACTGGAATTGGGACGGGAAGAATAAGCATTGAAACCAGCGACATTGCAAGGCGGATGGCAAGTGAATGTGAGATTTAGAACGGTGGAGAGAATGAGACATAAAGAGAGAATAAAATAAAAAGAATGAAAGAGACGAGAAAGAAAGCAAAAGGCGGGAGAAATAAAGCGAATTAGAAACGATAGTTGATAATTGACAACCTAAGAGATGGATTCAGGGATGGAGAAAAGAGGATATGAATAGATTGAGAGAAAGAAAATATGAAGAGATTGAGAGGAAGAAGATATGGAGAGAGAAATAATAAGCAGAGATTGAGAAATAGATAAAAGAAAGAAGAGACAGAGGGATACAGACAGGAACAGAGACAGAGAAGGCAGGAAAAGAGAAAGAAGATAGTGAAAAAAGAAATAGTATAGAGAGACAAAAAGAATAGGAATAAATAAAGTCTAGAACGAAATATGTACAAGCTAGGACGAGTGAAAAATAGGACAAAGAGAGAAGCAGCGTAGAAAGTGAGTAAAAGAAGTCTGCTGATTCACCATGAGAAAAGATAGAGAATGTTGGACTAGATGGGGAAGAAATCGAGAAAATAAAAATTAAATTAAAGCCCACTGCAGCGAAATAAACTAACAAAACGAACAAAACGAAGAGGATCTAAAATGGGAAAAGAAACAAATAGGCAGTAAATGAGCATAAATGAGGAGCCCGACGGAATGAGAAATTAGAAATTAAATGGAATTCAAGGAAGAGGCAAGAGAGAGAGAGAGAGAGAGAGAGAGAGAGAACGAGGGAAAAGATGAGACTCCAGAAGGCGAAATATAAATTTAAAAAAATATGTGAATGCAGAAGTGATTGAGACACTTCTGCAAGTGAAAGAGACACAAAAAAACTAAAACGACGGAAGTCAGCAAAATGAGAAAAGTGAAGTTGGGGATAAAATAAAAGCAAACGAATGAAGAAGTAAAGGGCGAGAGATTGAGCACGTTTCCGTAATTGAGACTTTTTCCTCAAGGGTGGTTCACATTTAGGACTCACTCAATCGTCTCCCTCTCTGTCTCCCATTTTCTCTCTCTCTCTCACTCTCTGTTTCCCACTTTCTCTTTCTTTCTCTCTTTTTCTCTCTCTTTGTTACCTTTCTCTTTCTCTTTTTTCTCTCTTTTTTCTCGTTCTCTCTCTCTTTTTCTCTTTCTCTCTCTTTCTCGTTTTCTCCCTCTATCTTTCTCTCTTTCTCTCTCTTTCTCGTTTTCTCCCTCTATCTTTCTCTCTTTCTCTCTCTTTCTCGTTTTCTCCCTCTATCTTTCTCTCTTTCTCTCTCTTTCTCGTTTTCTCTCTCTCTTGTTCCTCTGACAGAATTATTTTTATGAGCTGCTTACATAAATATTCTCCCTTCCCCCACTTCTCCCTCCTACCTCCATTCCCGGAGATTTCGACTGCAACAAAAACAGAGCGAGTATTATTTCCGTTCTTTTAGGGTCGGTTCACAGGGCAAGATTAAACGAAGAAGAAAAAAAATATCCCAACCTAAAAAAAAATCCTTGTATGAACATCTCTTTTACCAGCCTGCAGTACCTTCATATATGTGTGTATATATTACATAGGTACATACGTACATGCTCAAGATTAAGCTGGATTCAGTGGAGCATCCATTTTTCATGGCCCATGTGTTACCCCGAAAAAGAAGTACATTTTCACAATGCTCCCGGGGAGCTGGAGGTTTCCTCTGGGAAGCCTCGGAGAAGAGCCAGAGGATGTTTTTCATGGGACTGTTTATTATAGTATGCCCCCGAATGATGGTATTTCAGTCTGTCATTTGTCCTGTGTAATACCCAGCATGTGTCATATTGGATGTCTTCCCTTAAATCCTTTGTATCCTAAACAGAATCAGTCTCATTAGAAGCTCATGAACATGGAAAGAGAGGAAGTTTGCAATAATAATCACAGCGATTAAGACAAACAAAGCAGGATTGCAGATTGCAGATCGATTTTATTTTATTTTAAATACCTTAAACTCTTGTAAATATTTTGTACATGAATTTTTTGAATGATTGTGCTTACAATTTTTATTAATTGATGCCTACATATGTACGTACATATGTGGGTACTTCATGTACAGATTAATTAAATTATTCTACATGATAATATTTAAATACAGATCTGCCTATAGACATTTGAATACGTCGTAAAAGAGCAAGAAAAATTCCAAAAGAACAAATTTAGACCGAAGTTGTTTTAGTATACGGTTGTACAATTAAACATTTGTAAACCCGTTAATTTTATAGTTCAGTTTATTTCTTAATTATCAATTAAATTATTATATGTTCACTTTTCCTCGTTTAAAATGCTTTTAAACGTTACACACGTGGTACTTTTCATTATGCATTGAGTCCTTTTTTCCTTTGCTTAATTATCTGTATTCCAATTGTAATTGTATATTTACTTTATTTTTGCAGTACATATGTTAGTACTGATAAACAAGGGGTCATCTCGTGTCAAAGAAAACCTGC
This sequence comes from Disparrhopalites patrizii, assembly GCA_034698585.1. NCBI lineage: Eukaryota > Metazoa > Arthropoda > Collembola > Symphypleona > Sminthuridae > Disparrhopalites > Disparrhopalites patrizii. The sequence goes on along the minus strand of JAQGBT010001577.1, from coordinate 27,166 downwards.
CGGATTTAAAGAGGCACGTGTGGGAGAAATTTAAAAAAAAACTCCTGGTGTATTTTATTTAGAATGGAGTCATCTGATGTCAGGCTTACATTTTAATGTAATGATGCCACCCAAGGCTTGAAATCATCTGGGAAAATAACTTTTACAGGCTAGACAGAGCATTTCTATCTCTAAAAGTATGTATTTCATGTAGAATTAGTACAATATAAATGTAAAACCGGAGGCACTACACATGTGTGTATAAATCTAATTGCAAAATCTGAACGTAATAAAAGCCGTAGAATTTAACTTGAAACTAATTTTTCTGGGCATATTCTAACCATTCAAAAAGTCAACTCCATCAACTCGTCTAGATTATTTGTTTTGATAATCCTTTTTTCGACAGAGAAAATGTATACATGTGGCCACGGGGAATTATCACTATGAGTGTATACAATCAGTAAAAGTAGGTACATCAGATGGAGTCCAGATGTTGACGGGTGGTTTAAATATATATGCATTTAATGAGGCGAATTAATACAGATTAACAAATCTATTTTACAAGGGTTTTAGCAACGATAATTACATTAATATTTAAATTGTTTTTCCCCATTACTTCTGTAAAATACAGACTAAAATATATCTCCGGAAGTGCGGTAAACATTAGTATTTTTTTGGTTTATTCCTTGAATGAAAAACACCATTTCAAAGAGAATTTAATCCACATGGATTCTAAATACCCGTGTACTTTTATATAATTCCGTTTTCGAATTTAATTTTTCTAAAACACGATAAATTTTTAGATCTTAATTTGTATAACGATCGAAACGCTAATATCACTACGTATAGATTGTATTGATTACTATAATAGGATTGAAAAGTAAAGAAAATTCTTATTAGGATAACGAAATGTAATTGTTTTAATTGTTGTGCAGATATCTGTAGTACACTGTTTTATTTATTTTTTACAAAAAATTGAATTATTATTGCTTGCACAAGCTCCTGCTTTGATCATTGACGTTAATTTCTGGTTCTTCTTGCGTAAATGTTCCTGTTTGAATCGCACGGTCAGCGATTTTGAATCATTGTTTAATTGTTAGTACTTGTATGAATAATCACAAATTTAAATTCCTTCCATGTAGGCCTGTTAACCCGGGAAAGATCACATTTTCTTGAGGCCTGTTGTGTTACGGGGGATGCTTATTATTGACATTTTTTTGGTCACATTCCAATCTACGACGAAGACTTAAAATGTGGAACAAAAACCTCCAAAAAACAATTCCTATTATTACTCGGATTATTTCTATAAATTAATTCTGGTACGTTAACTTATCCGGAACTCTATATTGTTTCAGTCCGAAGACATTTTCAACTAGGAAGACATGGATTACATTTAAGGTAAGACACTGGATGGGTTAAATGCCTAATCATATTAACCTTTCCTTTTCAAAGATCCATATTCAATTTCTCTTGAAAAATTGTCTACTTTCCATTTTCAAGGGAGCAAGTTTTTTTAAAAATCTGATAGCAGAAAATACGAACCGTTGTTCACAATTTTTACTTAATGAGCTTTACTTGGCTGCCGGAGTTGCTGGAGCTGCCTGTTTTTTCTCCAAATCCTTAATTTCCGTTTGAAGAGCCTTACACAAGCTGGTCATTCTCAGTAATTTATCATGGGCTGATTTGAGGTCCGTATGAAGTGTTTCCTGTTCCTTGGTCTTTTCCAGGAGAATCCCATTGTTCTGTTCCCATCGTCCCTTCCATATGAGAGCTTCCTTCTCGAGGTCTTTCGTCCTCACTGTCATCTTTAAAAAAATATTACGTAAAAAAAAAAGACAAAACAAAATTAATTTTCATCAACAAAATCTTCCAATGTGTCTCCCAGGCGGTGATATTAATTCCGATGAGGTGCTGGTGACTCATTACAACTATAACGACAAAATTAGCTCATACAACACGCCTTATGAATGTCATACAATCATTTACTCCCATCTTTGTGTGGGTTTTGGCCTGACTCATTCCCTTAATTATTTTACATAGGTTTTTTAAAAATAATATTGTATGAATTATTGTATATTGGAGAATGTGGGAGAAATTAAAAGGAATTTTAAGTGATTCGTTCGGCCAAAAAATGGAACCAGCACCAATCAATCGGGGAGTTAAATAAGCTCATGGATATAAAAATGAGGAAAAATTTGCGTGGAGTTTCGTATCGGCTACTTTATTTTCGTTTCGAACTTGAAATCGTACTTAAAATAGTGCTCGAAATTGTTTTGCAAGCCAGTATTTAGACCAAATTCGAACTCGGTTGAAAAACCTAGTTGAAACCATACCAATTTTCAGCTCGTTTAATCTACTTCCAAATTACCACCTTCATAATTGAACGAGTATACTCCAGCAATGAATTCGAAACTGAACTAACAATTTAAACGCGCAAATATATAGTTTTTTCTAGCTAAGATTGCAAAGGCACTGCATGTTAAACAAAAGCAGTAGATTTATAGTTTAGAACATTATTGAAAGCAAGTAAATAAAAAAAAATGTATTTCTTTAGCGTATTATAATGGAAAATTCTAGTTTCAGCCAGAAACAAAACTCGTCAATGATTTTGGTCCTAAGAATCAGAACTCCGAACTTGACCATTTAAATAGGTATTTAATCAATTTTGCGTATCTTTAAAAACCCGAATTATTAAATTGGAGTGTCTATAACTAAAAATTTTCGAACTTCAAATTTAAAATTGAACATGGTACCGCCATTAATACTCGCAAAATTGAACTTGGTATCGATATGGAACTCTTTAGACCTTTGCTATTTTTGCTCCTATTTTGCTCCTATTTTGTATGTATTTAATGTAATTTAACGTACTTTTTCCATTTCATCCCGGAAAGTGTCATAGGAGCCATTAGTTTCCTTCAAAGCCTCCTGAAGTCCCGTAAATTTCTCGTCGTACTTCTTCAGTAAAACCCGCAAATTCAATTCCTTCTCCTTAGCCTCCTTCATTTTCTGTTTGCTCTCAACCAGCCCATTGGCCACCCTTTGCATGTCCCCAAAAATCTTCTCCTTCTCTTCCGCCGTCTTCAGCTTCAGCCGGGCCAACTCCGTCTTGGCGCTGATGAAGTCATTATGAGCTTCGTCCAGCTCTTTTTCTATAACCTAATACATACCAGCACATATGTAATTGCATACAAAAATAATTTACATACATATGTCACAGTCCTTCATACAATATAATGTCAGAAAATAATAACAGTAATAATGAATTGAGCCATCAGCCCATAAATTCCCCCGGTGTAATGGTTCTCCACAAAAGATTATGTGGGATTATGATTATGGGTTAAAGAGAGACAATAATGGGACAAAGGATAATGCCAAATTACTGTAATAACAATAGCATTAAAATATAATCGTTTTATGGCCAAAATTACTTTTTCCCTCTCATCATAGTGGATCTTGAGTGTTGTCACTTTGCTCGCGAGGTCCTCATTCTCTAGCTTGGCCTGTACAAAAAAAGGACGATACTAAATTGGCTTCTTTTTTTTATATTACTTCCTTTTAGAAAAATTATATATCTATGCCAATAATTATTCCAAAAAGAGTACAGTTACATTGAATAATTTGTTTGTTTTTTAAATAAATATAGAATGAACCACACCTTCTGACTCTCTTCGGCCACTGTGCTGAGAGAAATGTTCAAATTTTGCATGACGCCCATGTTCGTTGATACCTCCGAAGCCAGCTCTTTCCCTTGCTCTTCTGCCTCGAGCATCTTGGCACGATTCTCTGCCTACCGGGGGATATTAGGTTTTTTTTTGGACAACGTCATTATCATTGTTGTACAGAGCGTGTTAACAAATCATTTACAAAGGGGAGTAAAAACAATCATTAGAGCCACATGTTCGCATATGATGAATATTCGATTTTCGAGGGAGAGTTTTTTTTTTCTTTTTAAAAGGCTTTTATTATAGAATAAAATTTACAAAAAAAAAAACTCACTTTAATCTCCTGAGTCCGATGTTCCAGCTCCTTAGCCAGGGCCTCCAGGCGCTCTCTCATCCGGTGAGATTTCTCCAGCTCCGATTGCAGCGTGGATAGCTCCGTTTCCAACCCTTTCAGTTCAGCCTGTAAACAATTGGAATTATTTTGAAAGAAAATTACAGATTGTACAGATATGGACATTTATTTAATTAATTACTTACAATTAGATACACATATATGAATAGGAATTAACCTTTTCTTTTAAGGGTACATATCTGGATTAAACCGTAGTTCATTCCTTTCAACTTTATAATGGATTTTTTATATTTACGAATATGAACAATGAACATACCTTCAAGCTCTCATTCTCTGCCTGTAGACTCTTCTCTTTATCAGCGGACTGCTGCTGATTTTTAGCGGGATTGGAAGCCTTTGAACTCATGTTGCTGGAAGTGACCTATGCAACAAAACTGGAGGAGAAGCAAATAAAAAGGGTGGATGAAGGAAGGATTTAATGGAAGACAAAGGAAAAAGAATAAGCAAAAGCCACAGTAAATAAAATGCAAGGGCAATAAACTGCGTTGTTTTTTTTCTGCAAACTCGTTTAAAAAGCTGGTAAGGATTTTGTTCGGGGAATAAAAAATTTATTCCATCCCGCTCTTTCCCGGTGGTGTACTGCGTAATTCGGTTCGGCGGGAAACGGAGGGATGCCCGGATTCGGAGAAACATGCTTTGGTCCGGGCTTTGGAGGAATATTTGGGGAAACGCATGCATTTCTTCTCAGCTTCCTTTAGGGAGAAGCTTGCCAATAAATATACGAAAGAAAAAATAGGAATGCTCTTACATTTTTTCCATATTGCCACTGCTGGGAAGGGATTGGGTATCATGTCATGAATCATGAATGTCAAGAGAAATTTGGAAATGATATACATATAATTGGAGATGATGTGTTTCTAAAAATCTGTCAACAAAAAGGATGCATTTGTGTTCAGAGTTCATTTCCACTTTTTTTTTGTGCTCCAGCTTCTTCTTCTGTAAAATCAATCAGACTTGAGCTTGAGCATACTTTTCACAGTACTATAAAACTCCACGTTTATTGGGATGGTTAAAAATAAATAAGAGGCTTGTCTTATGACATGTCGAAAGAGATTTTAGGGGAAAGATGCTGTTTACCGTGAAGAACTTTTTTTTGACAAGTTTAATATTCCCATACGATTCCTAAGTATACACCTATGGTTTTTCAAACGCATATATCTTTATCTTCACTCTTTTACACTGTACCGTTTAAATGGGAGGAGATTGAAGACATGGAATAACAAATGTGAGCCACGGATGACTGAATTCTGTTGGTGAATTTCTCCATGTGTCAAAATTGTATACGAAAATACTTTTACAGTGTGTAAATTATGGCAAGAGGTAAACAGTTTAACACCCAAAATGATTTTTTTTATTTTTTGCTCTATATAATGTATCGTATAGGTTATACGTTTCTCTTTTTTTGAGGCACCAAAAAAATATACAGACAATAAACTTAATACGATTAAATTACATAATATATGGCATGTATCAGTGTACACCGCATGGCATTTTTACAAGTAGTATCGTATATAACACAGTAATGACAAAACAACTAGTTTCTGTACAATTATTAACACTTTTTGCGGCTTGTACACGCAATGTCGTAGAAAGTAAACAGAAATAACAGTACAAATGGAAATACGTATTAGTCAAATAATACTAAAATTATTATCGCAATACTTAGTATAATGACAGAACAAACTCATTGTGATGTCACATAGTACAAGAAACGCACTTCAAACGTAAGACTTTTCTTAGACTCGAGAGAAATAATAATACAATGTGCCTCCCAATAAAAATACTAATGTAGCCGCTTTTCACAGCATCATGTTAATGAGGAGAACAAGATACACAAAATAATAGCGATGTCTCACAACTAAAGTAAGCCAGAACTGGAGTACGTCCTACCCAGCTTGAAATGTTTGGTCAACCTAATTTGTAGATATTGCCATTATAATTGTAGAATTAATGCGTATTGTATTGTGATAATACCGAGTACAAATTATGTATACACAGTACTCGGATAAAGCAGGCTACGTTTACTTTAAAACAGGTATCAGGTATGATTTCTCTGGTATTGATTTCTTTTTACATACAAAGGTAGCACGTCCACTACGACTAATAATTCTCTATTGAAATGTGTTTTCATTCTATTTGTAAAGGTATATGAGTTCTACAATAGATTTTTACTTTTTCGTATCGTTAAATTGCAGGTGAATGTAAACATCCTTGTTGCCGGAGGTGTCAACAAGGACCACACCTAAGACTCTTTCATTAGTGAAGTCATCAATGGACTCTCCTAGAATGAGAGCTACAAGAGACTTTCCTTCAACCTCACTTTTAAATCTAGCACAGTCTTCAGGACTCCATTTACGAGTTGGGGACCAGGAAGGAACTGTAAATACAAATGTGCACAATAAGCTGTAATCCATACGTGTATACCTATTTTCTGCTGAAATTTTTTAAGAAAAACACCAATGTCAAAGGCTTTTTGTCCCACCGAAGGTCAATTATCTAATGAGGATGATTGATGTACAGATGGACATCGAATGTACTGTACAGTTCATTCTTACATCAAACGCGGAAAGCACTTTTTAGTTTTTATAAGCGATTGTTTTGTTGCTTAGGAGCAAAAAATACGTACCTTGAAGCTTTGCCTTCCAGGCTTGAGTAGGTAAATACAAGTAAGATTTATGAAGAGGAAGCAACTGCGTGGGTTCAACTTGTATAAATCCTCCATGGTCCAATAATTCAACCATGACTTTATCTCCTTTCCGATTAAACGGCGGAACAATTTTTACCCTGCGAATAAACAGTGTTTCATGAGCCAAGGGATGCTTTCGATAATGAAAAACTGCTTAAAACATACAAATTAGCTACGTATCACGCTAGTAGGTAGCTGTATACAGTACAGTCACTGTAGGAAAAGGGTTGTACGGCTGTAGTGAAATTGAAATTGTATCACTACCATTGAATTTGTAATGAAATTGAATGTTAATGCTATTGCTAATTAGTAGTGTAGAATTTTCGGTAATACCTGGTATATTTTTTATTTTTCTTCAGCACATAGTATCCACACAAGATCAAATTCTCCATTTGAAAGGAATTTTGAGAATATTTACTCACATACCAATCACACATTTGTTTCTCCATAATCTCGAGTGCTTTGGAAGTTCGGTAGTTGCGTATCTGTAAAAAATTCATTTAAAAACATTTACAAATAAAATCAATATAAAAAATTACCTTAAAACCATGCACGACTTTTTTCATTGGAAAAACTAGGTTACAAAACACATATTTCTTACATAAAAATTGTTCGGAGATGCAACTCCTTCAACGATCGCGTCTAGGTAGTAGGAGTTCCGAAGTATTTTCCCTTGAGGTGGTCCGACTCTAGGATGGTCAAACTCACTTGATCTTGCATACACCGGGTGCAACTTCTCCGCATCTTCTGTTGTTAATGTCACGGCACTGACCACGTTGTTGGCCGTGCCATTTTTGTGATTACGAATCTTAACACTAGCTGTTTCAGGTGATGATGATTGTTTCAAGTCTGTAGTTATAGAAGTATCTCCATTATTGCCTATATCTTTGGTAGTTAATTTCAACTCCGGAAGACTTGTCGTTTCATCTTTTGGAAGTTCAGGAGAGGAAGCAGTGGATGTCACCGAACTTCCTTTGCTCTTAATCTCGCCCCCAGGTGACATCGCCTCGTCTGATATTTTTAAATCCCCATCGTCCTGCAATTATACCCAATAATTAATTAGCATAAAAATCACTAAAACAAGAACAATCCATTATTCCTTTAAGATTACAAATGTATACAGAAATACATCCTCTGTAATCTTAAAATCTTGACATTTGTAAGCGGTATGTATGCTCCTCCTCCTCACAAGTTCGCATGCTTATTAATCATTCAAAAAACATATGCCCACACACCGCCACAGGAATCACGGAGCGTGAACTCGTAAAGATATCAAAAGATATAATCGTTAAGCTAATTAAAATCCCGTACTAAACAAGGGATTCATTCATTCTGCGTCAGAGCAACTACATTTTTGACCTCCCCATATCGTGCACTCACTTCCCATCAATAACTTTCTAATTTTCCTTATACGTACCAAGATACCAATAACTTTTATACTACACTACACTATCCACATGTTTCCTATTCCCGCACCACAACAAGTACTTATCCGTAGCTCACTTACAGTTTATTTACACTGATGAAATTATTATTTCGTGAGTCCTTTCCAAACACGCCCAACCAAGTTTACTGATGATGAAATTAAGTGCTAACTTCTAAACCGATAAAACATAGTTAACACATTAAAACTTCATTCAATGAGCCAAAAAAATCAACTTCCAAAACGGAGACAATCAGGAAATTCCAAAGGGCAAAGTTTTACCAGAAATATAAACAATTTTTTCACTGAAGACGTGAAGACTCTTTATCAACTCAATTACAATGCCTTCCCACGACTCCCCCAATAAATCGAGTGCACCAGACCAGAAGATACGACACTCAAAATAGCATGTCGACACCAACTACAATTGTCTGAAATCATTTGAATGGTGACAAGGACCTACACGGAATGTCTGAAAATGTGTGCTTTTTATTGATTTCTAAATACATGCAACTCCACAACAACAAACAAAAGAATGCATACACCCAATAATAAAGCAACCAAGGCAAGAACCTTTACTTCCAAACTTTTTTATACATCAACTTTTTATTATAGAACAAACGAGAATTAATAGCTTCGTTCTGGTCTTGTCAAAATTAATAAATCAAACACCAAATAAAATGAACGGTGACCAACATAAATCCAATTCTTCCCTGCCCTGAGCCAATTGAACCTCCAAAGACTAAATCACGAATCTGACACCAATAAAATTACTACGAAAATCCACCACGAAATTCGCTGTTAATGATGTCACAAAACAAATCCAATTGCACAGACGTAAAACACGAAAAGCAAACACTTCAATTACAACCAATTAAACATTTAATTTCTTTTAAAATTTCACACACACGTTACCAGGAAAAACTATTGTGGGAAACGATAAAAGATGTTGCAAAACTTTCCCCCCTTTTTTATGAATTTACAACCACAATTTTCGCACCATATACAACCTTTAAATCTCACCTAAATCCCCTCCGTTTCAAAATCTGAAGAAAAAAACTGTACCAATAAAACTAAATTTTACCGTTTTTTGAGCAGGTTTAGTCATTCCTCCGCCAAAAGCATGTAGAAACGGAGAAAAGAGAGTATTTGATTTTTCACAGGAAGAAAACGGGAGCGATTTTATTGACGTGAAAACGTGTCTAATTTTTTTTTTCCCCGTTTGAAGACAGCTGACGAGGAAGCCTTTATTTTTGAAGAAGCTCTTCAAAATCTGTCAAGAAAGAATTATAGAAAGATGTATAGAAAAGATAGTGAAGAGACACTTGACAGAATTTTTTAAAAAGGAGAAAAAGAGAGTTGATAAAAAAAGAAAAATATGATAAAAAAGTCGGTCAGTGTCACGAAACACTAGAGAGTATCTCTTATTGAGTCCATCGTCAAAAGAGAACTGATCAACCTTTTCTTTTCATATGGACGAGAGAGAGAGAGAGAGAGAGAGAGAGAAAAGGCGATGGCATGTTTGTCAAAGGAGGAAGCACGTAGGGGAAAAAAGAGGCTCCCCCACCCTTTATTAGAGGCAGGAGCATCCTTCTCCATGTCATATACATATGCATGGACCATTCTCTGTACACTCTCCTGCACCATTTTATTGCGAATTCAGATCTTAATTTTTCGTTATTTTGATTTTAAAAGTTTGATTTTAACATTTCGATTTTAAAATTTTGATTTTAAAATTTTGATTTTAAAATTTCGATTTTAAAATTTTGATTTTAAAATTTCGATTTTAAAATTTTGATTTTAAAATTTTGATTTTAAAATTTTGATTTTAAAATTTCGATTTTAAAATTTCGATTTTAAAAGTATGATTTTAAAATTTTGATTTTAAAATTTTGATTTTAAAATTTTGATTTTAAAATTTTGATTTTAAAAGTTTGATTTTAAAATTTTGATTTTAAAATTTCGATTTTAAAATTTTGATTTTAAAAGTATGATTTTAAAATTTTGATTTTAAAAGTTTGATTTTACAAGCAGAACATGAAGATATTAATAGAATGTACAGAGTAGCTCCACTCCTGAGTACAGGCCACTGACCCCGGATTTCTACCGAAATTCTCTTTTAAGAGGTCAAAGGTCACCAAAAACAACTCCGGAGATTGCAACTCCGGAGGCTAATAGCAATTAAATAAAATAAATATGATTATACACGTACCTATTTTGAGTATTGTGACTTCGATGGGGAATTTAAATAGTTAATTATTTACAACAAACCTATACACCGGTAAATACCGGATAACATTAATGGTTGAAACTCATCTGGTAAACGGGTTAGAACGTGTCTTTTTTATTGTGAAAAAAAGACACTTGGTCGAAGAAAGCCTTTTTTGTAATGGGGTGTGTTTTATTACGAATTGAGCATTGGAAAAGGTTTCCAAATTTCTATTGATTTTGGCATTTTGTTTACAAATTGCTGGAGTTGATATTAGCTGAAATTGTAGGAATTTTCAACTAATTGGAAACAGATTACATACAGCTAAAATTATGTAAATCTCAAGGGAATTGCTACAAATCTCACCTAAATTGCTACAAATCTCACCTAAATTGCTACAAATCTCACCTAAATTGCTACAAAGCTCAACTACATGGCTACAAAGTTCCAACGCAATTGCTACTTTTAGCCAAATTGTTGTGACGTAAATATCACCGTAACTGCTACTATAAATTGTGGTTGAAACGTTCCAAACCTCACCTAAATTGCTCGATTGCTCGACAACTCGTCTAAATTGCTCTAGGTCTCAACTAAATGATTACAAATTTCAACAGAATTGTTACAAATTTCAACAGAATTGTTACAAATTTCAACAGAATTGTTACAAATTTCAACAGAATTGTTCCAAATTTCAACAGAATTGTTACAAATTTCAACAAAATTGTTTGATTGTTTCAAATTTCAACAGTAGTGTTCCTTCCAACCAAATTATTACAAATTTCAATAGAATTGTTCCTTTCAACCAAATTATGTATAACAAATGTCAATTGAACCCCCACCTTATAAAAAAAATGTATTGCGAATAGTGGAAAAATTTGATTACGAATCGTGGAAACATTTTATCCAAAATTTGCACACAGCACACCAGCTATCATCCGTGAAATTTGTTGGACTTGTAGGATCCAATTTTACTATTAGCGACCATGGTGAGTGCATATGTACATGTACTTATGCACATGATTTGTATTTGTCGTTAGAATTAAGGCACAATTCGGATACGGAAAACTGTGCTGCAAAACGTTGCCTATGCAATTTCACATCAAACTATAGCGGTTTGTTGCCAATTTAGTCTTGCAACAAATTTTATTGCGAACCCGCATAAAATCTGGATAATTGACAACTGACAACGTTTCTACTTTGATTAATGATTAAATATCCTTCTTTTTTGTTTGTTACAGTTACTATGGCTGTATATGTAGTAATATCAAAGTGAGAATTACACCAAATGAAATCCGGATTTGATGTCCGTATACGAAAGAACCCAGGAGTGTATACTTCCATTTAAAGGTGTCTGACGCATTCAAAAAGCCAACGGTGGTACATACCAGAAAAACACGTCCTTCCCTTATTGTACCCAAGCCCTCTTGAACGTTTTTGTCGAGAGTGTGTTTATCTTTTTATTATTATTATTTGAGAGAGAGAGAGAGAGAGAGAACATTCCAATGTTTAAAAGCCCACACGTCACATAATACCGTGCATATTATGCATAATGACCCCTAGTAAAAAATTTTTTTCTCTTTAAATTTTTTTTATTCATTCTTTTTTACCACCACCACCATGATCAACCCTTTTTTGAGTGTGAATAAGTGAATACACTCTTCTGCAATATCATGCTTAAATAGTCTGTTAAGTTGCAGAGAGGAAAAAAAAAATATTGTGAACATGTATTGTTTATTACTGTTCATTAGTGATGCTCCACACCTGCTCCTGCTTGTTATGTGCTCGTCCAATATTTTTTCAAATGCCAAATCTGAACATGTAAACGTGTATGGAAGGGGAAATATCTTTATTTTATTCAATTTTTTTCCCTTCTCATCATGTTATCCATAAGGAGAGTAAGCAAGTAGCTAGTTTACAGTGACCAACCATTCCGGCTCATATAAATTCTCTCCCACTTTGTCTATTTATAAAAGAACGAGCTCTTGAAATAAATGCAAAGGCATGAAGCTTGCACAAATAAAGCTCAGGCCGTGTTTTTATGCAGGTGCAGTTGAAAAAAATGGAGGCATTGAAAGATTTATTTTACAGTACAAGTATTTTCTTGGGAAAGAGAATTTCTGAGAGAAAGAGAAAAAAAGTACGACCTTTAAATATTGTCACAATCATGGCTTCTCCCTGTGCAAAAAAGGTTGCATGAGCCGGTGCAGTTGGATTAGAAGGAAGCGTTTGCATTATTATGGTTAAATCCAAAGGGACATTATTATTATTTTTTGAAACCTGAAATTGCCACATGCAACTTTTTGCACAGGTTTTATCATTTTAATTTTAATTATGTATGTGCTCAACGCCACAGTGTAGATTTTCTGTGGGCAGAATTTGTATGTATAGAAAGGGCTTCTTTGTTGTCCGGTTGTTTGCAGTTTTGTAAAGGAGGAAAAAGTAAATGGAAAACAGAATAAATAAAATTATAATGAAGAGAAACGTGGAAGTAGAATATAATGCGAAGGCCGGCATTGAATGTGTACTTTTGAAGGTATATTAGAAATTTTCTCTTTGACGTTGGGAATTACATCATTACTTGGCGGTGATGGTACGTTGAAATAAAAAAAACTGTTTCGTTATAATATACGTATGTTGAAAATTTTGTAGATTAAAAATTGTGAGATGTGTATTATTATATGGTCATTCGGAATATCAGGAAAAATACAATTCGCTGTTTGAGACTTGCGATGACACATACACCAAAAATATATATATTAGTTAATATTTTTTTTTTAAATAATTTAAAAAACATAATTTTTTAAGTATTGTCTTCAGATTTTTCGGGGTTAAAAAAATTTCCTTTGATTTCACAGAGAAAAAGCAGGAATTGCATGCAGGAAGCCAGGCGCTTAGCTCGCTACATTCTATTTTATATATTTTATGTATTTTATATATTTTATGTATTGGCTGTGAAATTTTTTGATTTTTAATCCTTGCAAAAATTTTCCCTCGTGAAAATCCTCACTGGTTGCTGAGAAAATAATAGTTTATACTAACACAAGAAAAAAAATTATAACCCACAGTAATAACAATTATGCTGTGTATAATGCCGTCAGTCACAGCCTGTTTGACTTTCTCTTATTTAAAGTCACATGCGCTTACTATCATAAGAAGCGGACATGTCTTGCCTCTCATTCAAAGTAAAAAACAAATTTTTTTTCGCAAAAAATGCAGAGAAAAATACTGTTTCGTATAGCGGTTGATAGAGAAGCCCAGAACTTTCATATTAAATAGCAAAAAAAAAACTGTATTATAAATAATTGTTTGACCCTTAACCCCCCGTGGGATGTCGTGATTGACAACAAGTTTTTTCTCCCCCATTTTTTTTATGTGTATGCGAAAGGCACATTTTGAGGGGATAATAATTACTTATTACTATACCAATACGCCCAGACAATTTTTCAGTAGGAGGGGATTCGATCATCTGAAGAAAAAAATACAGTTTTGCCTCTGGGCATCAGAAGCAAAAACGTTTTTAAGCGTTTAGGGCAAGCTATTGGAATAATATTAACCTTTTACAAGAAAACATGGGGGAACTTCTGTTTTAGTCCCAGAAAAATAAATCTTACGATGAAATGCCCGTTCATTTATGGGAGAAAATCTGACGGAGTTTTATGATTCCATAAAAACGTATTTGTTTTGACAGGGAAGTCTGCACATGTTCCAGGAGGAATGGAAAAGCCTCTGTTTACGTTTTGGGCTGTCATTTCCGGGGCTGAAATCCAAAAAAAAAAAAAAAGAAGAAGAAGAAGGGTCCAACTGGTCTCTGTTTTGTAGACTTCAAATCGTCAAATCTGATTATTTCTAGGTAACCAACTAACAATTAAAATATTTTTTTACAACGCAAAACTTTAATGTTGATGGTGAAGAGAAGAATCTCATATCTCATCTGATTATTTCCGTACAGCGTTATGTTTCAGGAAATACAAAGTAGAGTGAATATTTAGTAATTCGACAATTTATTTGTTGAAAATTGTAATGATATAATTATATTTGATTTTTCCCCTTTTCGTACAGAATTTGAATCATTAACTGCAGTTAAGAAAAATAAATGGGTATAATCAGATTTGATTTTATTAGGCACAGCAAAACCGCCTGAAAAGTGGAAAAGTTCCCAGAAATCCTTGACGAGTCAACAGGCATATGAGCGTCTCCTTTCGAATTGCCCAACGCAGTTCTGTTCCTCGAAAAATTCCAGCGGCACGTACTTTTTATTTTCTGGTGGCAGGTTCCATAATTTTATTGACCTGTGACCTCCAATTAACCCAAAATCGTGGCCAAAGCACTTTTCTGGAATTTTAATTATCTACAAGAAAGGTTTTTCGTAATTTTCCCCCCGTAAAATGGCTGGAATGTTGGAGTCGGTAATTGTGGAGGATACGAAGGATGCTGAAAAGCCCATTAATAGAGAGAAGGTATGGGAACTTTTTTTTTTTTTTCAAAAAATTTTCTTTCTTTTTTGCAAATTTACCACGAGTGAAGATTTCGTTTTGACTATACCTATATATAGTTTTTGAAATGTAAGGACTTGGCACTTTGTCTGGTTATTGAGCTATTTCTGTTCTATCTACAGAGGCATTATCGGGAACATCGACACCGGTGTCGAAAGAATGTGTATAGCTTTCAATTAGTGTGATGTTTTTGCTTGAGGCTAATAATAAATTGAGGTAATTAGGTCCTGCAAGAACTATTGTAGTAGACTGAAAGACATTTGTGTTGTTTCATCCTTCAGACATGTCCTCTTCTCCTGAGAGTATTCTGCAGCACTGGACGACATAATTCCTTGGAAGACTATTCTAATGGGAACGTCCCGGCAAATGAGCTTCAAATCTACACTTGGTCAGTGCCCACATAAATTCTAATTTTAAAAAGTAACTTCTGGCCACAAGCCAACGGAACTGCATGTTGGATTAATTTTTTAATGGGATGCATTTTTTTCGCGCCTTAATCTTTGTTAACCTTATTATACGAGTTTCTGAATCGCTGAAATGAATTATGAGGTTGTAAAATGATGGGGTAATTGTTAATTGTTGTTTTAGGATGGATGCCACTCTCAAGGAATTGTCGGCACTTGTCAAAGAGGTGAACCCAGATGCTCGGCGCAAAGGAACTACCTTTGAATTTTCTTTGGTCTACCCAGACAAATTCCGTGGGTACAGATCTAAAGCTGTGGGTCAGACTATCTCTCAACAGAGTACTCCGGACGATAACAAAACTTTGGCTCAACTTCGATTCACCATAGGCGACTATCTAGACATTGCTATTACCCCTGCAAGTCGTGTTACCAATAATAGAAATCGCAACCGATACTAAAATGCAGATGTAGTCACATCACGGTCTCTGGGATATCTAATTGATAATGTTTTATACATTTAATTTTTACATTCACTGCTGTTCCTGGTTTTGTTGGCGGCGAAAACTTTACACATTACTGTGAGGTACATTATTCACTACATTACATTGCTATTAGCAAATACAATTTCTCTGATTTCTTAGTTTTTCTTTTTGTTTGAAAATAGGTACTTATTGTTAGTCCTTGTGTTAACTATTTTAATGAAATAGAATTACCTCTGATCTTTAAACAATTTCGTTGACAAATAAATTCATTGTTTAAGATATCATTTGTACGCTCGTCGTTCTTACAGTGTGAGTACTTTTGAATGAACATTTTTTGGTATCTCATGTGAAAAGATGAAGTCTTAAATCTAAATTCAAACAGCAGCTACAATAACTGCTGTGTTTGGATTTTGAAAGCATCAAAAGGGCTTTGTATTATGTCCAGTAAATATGCATATGTACATTTTGTACATATTTTAAAATCTTTATCAGGTAATGCGAGAAATGTCAAATATAGGTCATATTTCTTCCCCTAATGAATTAGTAATACTTCATAAAAATCACAGTTCAGTTTTCAGAGCATCCATATTTCGATTTCTGGGGATTTAATTTGTAAAGATATTTAACAACTGTAGGTGCATACGATGAATGGACATCTGTCGGAGAAGCATCACAGGAAAATGTTCGGCGCCAAAATATTGTGTTCAAAAAATTAATCTTCCAGATTTTTTATTCAGCCTTCAGCGCTTCAGCCCTCCACTCGACTGACTCGACCTTCGAAAATTCGAAATGCTTAATTGGGAAAACGAAAATAAAGGTTATAAAATTCGGATTCCAGAATTTTTTATTTTGGACACGATATTTGATTTGACCAAATAGTGTAGTTGTGTAGGTGGGAGTCATTTTATTAGGTGAGTTTGTATTTTGATTACTATTATTTGAATATTTCAGTTGCATGAAATGCATGATTAAATTGAATTTGTAATTGTAAGTTCGTAAGTGTTTGGCATTAAACCGAAATAAACGAAAGTTAACAAGTTTGGTGATAACATCGACAATGTCAGGATAAAGATTCTAATCACGATTGTAATTTTAATTTGGAATCATTGTTTGATTTCTCGGTTGTCCGATATGTCCGAAGACTAGTTCAGTCCGCTCAACTGTCAAAATGACCTTGTTAAATGACGAGTTTCCCAAATGTGCCAACTGCAAAATTGTATTGCTTCAACATTGTGCTAGGTCTCCCTTATCCAATAATGTTTGGCATAACTCCACCACATGTGAAAACCTGACGTTCTACAATGTCTTAACGAACGTTTTCAAATTAAAGAAATCCGTATTAAATGGTTCATCTGTTCAAGATTTGGAACTGTGTCGATATTGCACCAACAACTTCACCCAGCTGGCCCGAGCCTATCAAACAATCCTGAAAATCGCAAACGAATCAGACGGAGCTGTATTCTCAAAAATGATTGTTCAATCTAAAGGGAAACCAGGTCGACCAAGAAAAAATACGGTGGATGAGGTCATTGCGCAAGAACTAGCGAAAAATGTTGACATTTTGATGGATCATGATGATTCCGATCCGGAAGAAGCCCCATTTGGTTTACAGTACTTGGGTCTGACCCGCAAACGCCCAGTCACATTGGGGTCATCCGACGACTTGGGGCAGTCAGAGCGACTAAGAAGGGAGACGAAATCTTTGATGGATATAGATTTGCTAGGCATGTTTACGCCGGAAATAAATTTGATATGTACGTACTTACTTTTAAAAGTTTTTAATCCACGTTCTAAAATCCATTAAATAGGAAATAAGATTGCTTCCATTTTTTAATTCAGGTGAATTGGAAGGCATGCGTCAATCTCCAAGCCATCAAAGTTGCAGTCAAAGTAACTACTTCATGGATGACAAGATAAAGGATCCAGACTTTCCCGCTGACTTTGAAAAAGTCCCCTGTCGTTATTGCGATAAAACTTTTCGTCATCCAGAAAGACTACAAAAGCATTTGGAAGCGCATCATGAGTCAATAACGAAGGAAGATGAAGCACATGTGAAACACAATGTTGTTTCAAGCATTCCCAGGGAAAGAAGCTCCAAAAGAATTGCTAAGTCCAAACTTAATTCGGTGAAACCTGCCGGTAAAAAGCGTGGGCGACCTCCCAAAGAGAATGGCGATGATGAAAATGCTCCGGTGGTACCAAAACTGAAAATTTCTTTGAAAGTTCCGAGGGCATCCATTCAGAAATCCAATCGTTAGTGCGCCATTTTGATTGATTGAATTGTTGGATAATGATTTATAATCACGGGTAAATGGAACCAGCAAACTTTGTAAAATTCATTTGTTTTGTGATTGCAGTGAAAGTCACGGGCGACAAGGCGAGTACCAAACCTGTGAAAGAATATTCATGCCACACATGTACTAAGAAATTCAAGAACCCTCACCTCTTGAAGAAACACAAGCGATCTCATTCCAATGACCACAGATGTTCGGACTGTGGGAAGAAGTTCAAAGATCCTCACCTCCTAAGCCGACACATGCAACTTCATGAGAATAAAAATCCTGATGAGGGGTTCAAATGTGATCAGTGTTCCCGGATATTTCCAAATGTCTTGGGTCTTCAAGTTCACTATGCATCCCATTCTCGGACTATGTTCACTTGTAGGGGTTGCAAACGAAAGTTCAAGATTGAAAAGAATTACGCCCAGCATTTGGAGACAGCCCGGTGCACGGAGAAAAAACATCCATGTCCACAATGTGGAAAACTATTCAAGAATAAGGATAAAGTGAAGCGACATCAAATCAGTATGCATGCAGAGATAAAGCCTTTTACCTGTGAATTGTGCTCAAAAGGATTTCGAAGTTTAGCCGATCTGAAACTTCATGAGGTCAACGCTCATATCTGTGGGGACCTGAAGGAGTATCAGTGTGACCAATGTGGTATGTTAATAATTTCTTCCCTACGCATTCATATTATGCTTTGGTTTCTTAAATCTATACTAATCATACTATTACAATAATGTTGTAGGAAAACGATTTAAATCTTTCGACACGTTAAAATCTCACGAATCATATTCTCACAAAATGGAAAAGAAACATTTTTGTTCAATCTGCGGTAAAGGATTTCCTCTTCTCGCAACTTTAAAGGTGCACGAAGTGAGTCACCGTACAGAAAGGTATGAAATTTTTTTTAATTCAGTATAGATGTAGATCCAGTTCTATTAATAACTTCTGCTCTTGAAAAGCATGGATGTTGATGTTAATGGTGTATTTCGTTGCATTTTACAAGACCGTTCATGTGCACATTCTGCGGAAAAACCTACAAGCATGCCAGTGACCTCAAGAATCATGAAGTGGTTCATTACAAAGACGAAGAGAAGCCTTTTATGTGTCCCATCTGCAACAAGCGATACCACCGGAAAGACGTACTTCGACTACACCAAACTCGGGAAAAGCATTACGGACCGGATATACCCGTTCCCCAACTACCGAAGAAACCTAGGATTTGGAATCCGACGAAGTCTACAAAACGGAATGGAACCAAACTGGCTTTGGACGCCTCTAATCCCGCCCAAATTGTGGAGGCTACCCTGGACGATTTAGTTGCTGACGCAACTGGCACTGACGATAATGATTTTTCATCATTTGACGATTCAAATCTGAGTAATAATAGCAGCTGCCGTACTGGCGATGATATGGTAAACCAACCTCAGCAGCATGTCTCGTCCAGTAGCGGATTGTCTTTGATTGACTACCACGATCGAATCAACTCGTTGTTGCTTCCGAGCACTCTCGTTACCATTAAAGATCAGAATCTTCCTTCTGGGAGTCCATCAACTCTTTCTCTTGGCACAAATCAGCGCAATGCCAGTTCCAGTGATAGCAATGATGCCCTGGTTTCGACTCCAACATTCCCCGCTAGCACTGTTAATGAAGTTCTTTTCGAGTACGCCAAGATAAATAATCCCGATTACTTTTACCCTTTTAATAGTGGAATTGATAATTACAGCCAGTTGTGAAGTTTGCTTTCGTCTTCGAGTTTGAGTTGTGTAGGTAGTAGGTATATGTACGTACTGTCCAACAACTGAAAATAAAAACAACAATCTTAGCTACAGTTTTCTAATTCTATATGTATAACAAAATAACAATACAAGCGGCATGCTAAAGAAATCAAGTCTGTGTATGTATTATGTATTCTATGTATGTATGTGTGTGTGTTGTAGTAGATAGAAATCCATGAAAAGCAAACTTTTGCTTGCCAAAAACTACTACAAAACAAATTGTGAAGTGGAACCTTACATATCGAGATTGAAGTGTAGATATAGATATGTATACATAATTCGATCATCTCCATGAGGCCTTAATACATAAAATTATAAAATCAACAATTTACAAATTTTTGGTTTAGCACTTTGCGCAGGAACGGAAAATTGTTTTTTGGTAATATGCGAGCGAATTTCTAAAATTTTCTCAACATTTAAAAAAAACAATTGTTTCTGAGGTTGTTTCTGGGTTAATTAAAACATTTTCGAAACCTTTTGAATTGAATCAGCCATTCGTGGAACCAATCGGCTGCTGATTCAGCGGGTTTCTGATGTTCTACCCAAATACAGCGTTCAAAAAAAAAGTGAAGTGTTTAATTTTTGTTTTTGTGGAGATGATTAAATTATGTACGTCACCCTCGCAAATAGGCGTTTGTAAAAGCCAGTCGTGGAGATTGCAAATTGCAGGTATGAAAAACGTAAAATATGTACATATCTGGAAGTACTCTTGGGTTGGTAACATTCTTATCATACCATATTTGTTTATTCATAAAGTGGTATTTGGATATTTTTATGAATGAATTTGTCGAGAGAAAAAAAAAACCTCTTGAAATGTAATTTGCTCTTAATTCAGGCGTGTTTCCAAACCGGACATAGTAAATTGGACCCTGAGACATACTTCGTAAGCTCAAGCTCGTGATACAAGCATTCCTACGTTGGGATAGCCGGCATACTTTCACAAATGTTCATGCACTGCACTTTAGCACAAATATTACAAATATAACTAATAGCTATATATGCACTAGTGTGTAAAGCTATAGCTCTATACAGTAAACGATCGAGAATCCTTGGTTATTTCATGTGTCAATCATAGATCACTGATTGTTAGGGATTAGCTTCCTGGGAAATAATAGAAAAAAATTTACCCCTGAGATGTCTGTCTCCGTCCGCATCCAATGTTATCCTGTGAGCGCTTCTATCTCCTGTGTATACTTTATACTTCCCTCATCTATCACACCACGAGATTTAGTCCACTTCACCGAAATAAAATGCAATTGTTTTAAAAATATCCAGCACAATCAAAATGTTGCAATTTTTGGTCAAAGATCAACCCTTTTATTAATCCCACTGCATTTTTCTTGGTCTGACGTCAAAAACTCCTTCAAAATTTGAAGTGAGGTCTCAGCCTCTCAGCACATACCTTCGTTGGAGTAGTTGTTTACGGTGTCTGTGGTAGCAACTCCAAATTAGGGATAAATGTGTACAAAAGGCAAAATCAGCTATGCTTATAGATTGCCATATTGATATGCCTTCCATATGTTTACGTAGGGTTAATACATTCTTGTAACAAAAGCATGTTCCATTCATAAAAATCTCGGGTACTCAATGCACTGATTGCTGCATCGGCATCGGAAATCATTGCTTGCAGACGTCAGAAATGTGAGGTGGATTTTTCGGATATAAAAGCATTATTCGGATCTTTGAAAACTCATTCAACTCAGATGTTCGGTACCAGTAACTAGTAACTCTAAAAAATATTCCAGTAATTCCGAAGTGGAAGCTACAGACAATGAGACAATAGACACTAATTCTAAACAATATTTAATTGCAATTGTACATCTCTTAGTCGAGATGGGGACAGTAATTTGTTATTTTATTGCTAGTTTATTCATAAACTTTACAATTTACTTGGTGCTGATGTTTCCAGGAACGTCGTTGGTAAGAACTTTCTTAATTTTTCTGCTCATTCAGTCTAAAATGAATCCACTTTGTCAAAAATTCTGAATTTAATATGCATGCCCAATCCTAATATAGGATTTTTTTCTATATTAGGTATGTATCCGCAAATCCTGTAAAAAGCACACCATTTTTTATTATTGCAGGTTTCCGGCGAAGTAACTCCGTCTTTCTTGGAGAGATTGCCCGCTGTAAGCTTTCGCACATATCCAAAGGATAAACCATTTTCCCCAGATAACTGCCCACTAAATGAAATCAAAGATGTTGTCAAGGAGCTTCCACATCGATTTCGGCGAAGTGCTGAAGGACGATATCGGAGTCAGCACTTGGCGCATCGGAAATGTCAACATTGTGGTGGACATTCCAAGGTCAGGTGCAAACGCATTTGTGGATTCGAGGGCTATCGTCACTTCTGGTGTGAAAAATGTAGCTGCATGTGCCATAATGGCAGTAGATTTTAAATTGGGAGGAACCCGAATAAAAACAAGAAAATTAGTGTGAAATTAAAACCAACAAATGTGCATTAACTTGATAAAATGAGATTAGGAATTTCCATTGTAAATTGTATTTATTTTCATACGATCGTTTCCACAGCCTTCAAACACTTTACCATTCCCAGCATATTGTAATGTTGCTGACGGTGGGACGTGTAAAGCGTCGTTTAAGTGAAAATGGATTCTTCCGGTCTTTTCAGTCCTCTTCATGTCCAACCGAGTTTACGTTTGTATCCACGATATTTAATGTTTACAGGGCTTGGGCTCGACTTTAACTTACGGACATGGGCATGTACTGGGCTAAACATTTTTTCCACAAAGCGTTTGGGTATGGGCTGGGATGTCAAAATCGAAGGCCAACGCATCTCTGGTAATCCCATAAATAGGGCAAAACTTTATTTGAAATAAATAAGTGCAAAAAAATAGATATATTACCAAAATATAGCCAAGAGAAAAGGTAATTGACCTTGACATACAAATATACCATAGTAAGAGCAATTCTTTAAATCGGATACGAATTAAGCAAGCTACGATGATTTTTCCGCGGCAAGTTCGAAAAGGGGATTTTTCGACAAAATTAAATTTTTATTTCGCCATTTTGAACTTGGCAGGATAAAATTACCGTAGCTTGCCTAAATCATATCCGATTTGAAGTACTGATCTTTTCGCAGATTCACAATGAAATTCTGTGTCAAAAACACAGATGTTTCGATTTTTGCTAATGCAAGAAAACATTTTGTTTGCCCTGTCCCTGCACAATCAAAACTGGACATGAATTCATTGAAAACGAGACGTTCGGAACTTGGTGCGGAAAAACCGCCATAACTTGGCCAATAACTTGATTGGATCTGGATGAGACTTTTTTTTCTGGAACCACAATTAAATTTGGCATGTGATGCCTATTGACTCTGTCCAGCTGTCATAGCGCTTAGGGGAGCGGTATAATGGCTGGCGGGGGCATTTCCGATCCGTCTCTTGGCTATATTTTGGTAATACATATGTACATATATTTTTTTTAAATTAAAGCCCTCCCCTTCTTTAAAATTTCAAATACAGTATTGCCCCTATCCCCGATTTATGGGCCACGGGGTACATGTACATTTTGTATATATATATATATACATATATTGTAGCGACAGGCTATTTCCTCCCGCTCTCTTTCGCATTGGAGCGATTCGCCCATGATTTGGGGTTTTTCCTACGCCCCGTAAGAAGTCATGGTTAATCTCCTCTGTGCATCGGCTCTCTCACCGGCTCTCCCCATCGAATTCATTCTCCGTTCCTCCCCCGGTTGAATCACATTCCCATTTTATTTTCCCCCATTTTCCATCTTCGTTTTCCTCTTTTCCCATCTTTTCCCCATTTTATTTTTATTTAATTGGCTTTTGCCTTTACTTTTATTTTATTTAATTGAGCTTCGTGCTGTGTACTCTATTGTGCATAATGTTGAGTTAAATAATAAATAATAATTATTCCCACCCCCCATTCTTCGTTGTTTGGAGTTAGTATTTTATTTTGCCCACTCTGTTCCCGAGTCCCTAATAAAGCTTCGTTGTAATATATATATAGGTATAGCAAATACAGTGCTCGTGTTGCATTTACTGATAAAGCTGAATGTTTGCAAACAAACAGGCTTTTATCAGCAAATGTGTACTTGCAAAAATAGTCTTCAGATTTCGGATGCATTAAAAATAATAATACTTACCATGAGGATACTGCCCAACCAACCTACAAACACAATCAGAAAGCTGAATGGGTTCACACTGGCATATCTATAGCCATTACAAAATCCTTTACCTTACTTTGTCCGTTTACAAGACGTAATGTTTACTTTCTACAATTAACTGAAAAATCATATCACCTACAATTACTGCGCAGAGGATTTATTATAAAAGGATGAGCCAAGTTCTGAGTGCTTTTCTCCGTAAATTACAAGTCACTGTCAATACCGTTATCACTGTTACTGAGAACTACTACAGACTTTCCTGGAATTATGAATGAGAATCAAGAGCAGAAAGGTTTGTTAGGAATCACTCGAATGGTGATGAGCTGTTGTGGTTAAAATTATGCATTTCCGCCAAATGCCATCAGCCATCATTAGCCAAAAATAAGCATTATGTTTGTCTTTTTAGTAAACAGCTCAAGTTGTCCTAGGCAGGTAATTGCTTAAAAAGTGTGAAAATCTGATTACATCTCATATAAACGTAGATTAGACATGATATTACTAGTGCTGGAATCTGGTAATTACCTACACCTGCACTTGTATTTAAGTTGATGTGCATAAGTATGGTATGTAATGTAATTAATGTATACATATGTTAGATAATTTCACAAATTGACATACTAACGTCAGTTAATGAAACTGACGTTTTCCGGGAGTAAAAAAAATTCTATTTTTACTACGGAACATGAATTACATCGATACCTAGCCGAAATAATCAGTTTTTGGACGGGAATATGTATTAATTTTCAGGTGTCCATACTGTGTAGGAAAACGTCTGACGGATTTCCCAAGAATATTTTTTAACCAGCAAAAATTGGTATATAAACCAATTGGTGTCACGATCGACACCAATCAATCCAGTTTGGAAGGAACAATTCCAGTTACACTTGAATCAATTTATTGGAAATTTGAAATACATTTTCTGGATTTAGTTAAATTCTGAAATTTTGCTTTAGAAAGAATTAATTAATTGCAAAATGAAGGCTCAGAACTTCCATATTTTGCTGATTTTCATAATAGGAGTGACTCTTTTATCAGAAAATTGGGTATGTTCGCATTCGGCGAACTCCATTTGCATTCATATTTTTGAAAAATTTATTCAAATATTAGAAATTTTGAAATTTTAATTTCGTAAAATTTGGTATAAAAAATCAATCGTAACGTTGTGAGTATTAGGAAAGTGTCTAATCTCTTTATTCGTTTCGTTATTATATTCAGTATTTCACCGCCGAGGCCTCACCTACACCCAGGGTATATCTCCGAAAATTCTGGAATCAATCAAGGTCACAAGAAATCGCTGTTGGGCGAGAGACGAAGAGTATTTCATCAGGTGAAGAAGGTCTTATCATGAGCACCAGAACATCTGCCGCCAGCGAGCTCAATGTTGCGGAACGTCCCAGGAGATTCAAGCGGGAGTCTCCCAGAAGTGCTCGAGGTCGACTGTTCGAAATGAAAAAGTGTGAATTCTGCGGTGGAAACCCTAAACCCAGGTGTAATCGCATTTGTGGAGCCAAGGGCTACCGACATTTTTGGTGTGGGAAGTGCAGATGTATTTGTCATAACGAGTAGATTACATTATACAGAGTCTGTAATATACATAAATGCAATGAAGCGCAGCCATACGTATTACCATTACCAGAAAGCAGGAACTTTTTTTTTGTTTCGTTTTTCTTTATTTTTATATGTACTTTTAATTTTGTTTATTTTTTCAAAGCCACAGGGTGCACGGGTCCGATTATTGTTATTTACGGCATTTTTAAATTATAATATAATATATTACATAATACATAGAATATGTGAAATTTTGCACAATTGAATGAGCAGGTCTCGTTAAGGAAATGCTGCAGGGAATATAGGCAATAATAGAAACAAAATAGATACTATAAATACATATTATAAATATGTACGTCGGTATGATGCGATGATGCAATTCATGTTTACACTTAAAGTATTTATTGACATTAGTTGATGGTAATAAATATTTACTACATTGTTACAAAAGCATCGGTTTGATTGTACTAATAATTTTTACCAGAAATCATATTTAACCATTTTCTACATGCTTGATCCTCAATCCACAGTTTCCGCAGGATATTGTGCAGCAAATGTAAACTATACATCCATACAATAATTCTACAAACGCAGCTCCGTACAATTACATAAAAAAATGTACATATATAGGTATTTTTATAGAGATTATGAACAATAACAATGAAGGCGGTTAGGATGCAAGGGATTGGTTGACCTGTAATCATATTTTTTCATTCGATATACAGCTTAATCCAGGCTTAACGTTCAAAATGATATGTAAATAATAATAATGTAAATAACGATAATGTGCAGTGTTACCTGGAATCACAGATCTATATGCAAGGTACGATTATATACCTCATGTTTAATACTTTTCAAAGTGCCGCAAAAGGATCATTCGATGGATTCTCATCCATCATAATAAAAACATCGGTAGGGTGTGTGCCCGTAAAGGTGGCACATTTTTCGAAAAAACCCTGTTGGCAACTGTAGGATGGTCAAAAATCCCCTGGTGAATGCACATATAATTGGGGTTTAAAAATACTGAATGGTTAATCGAAGTTCAAATTTTGCTTCGTATGTAACAGGAAAATTTATGCCCGAAGTTAAACATAGAGATTTGTTTAAGGCGCCATGTTGAATTCCTAAAGGTGTCAGCAGCGTTTTTCTGATTGACCATGGGATTTTAATTTTGTAAACAAAATATCAATTCGCTTAATTGTCGTTTACAAATTATATAATGATTTGAACGACTTTCTACTTACTTCCTTACAGGCAAAAAAAATTGTCATTTTCCCAGTGCCAGTTGTGACGTCTGGTGTTTCTAAAAAGGTGATAGTGTTTTGCTCATCTTGACTAAACGTCTCGAGTTGAACAGGGAAAGCCTTTTGCTCGACTTCGAATTTCAAGCCAAGAATATTATATTTATAGGTATTTTCAATGCAAAAAATATTACTTGTCTTTGTATATTATTAATTGTTTAATTGGTGCATATAGAGGACACATTTGTCACCTTTTAGGAGCACTCACACCCGCACAGACTTATCTATATCTACGGCGTCGTAGACGAACTGCGTTATTAAGTTTTTTTTTTTTTTTTTTTTTGCTATAGTTTCCACATGTATATAATATATATGTAATATACATATGTAGAGAGATAAATTCCATGAA
>JAQGBT010001576.1:0-30659 GCA_034698585.1 Disparrhopalites patrizii | reverse complement strand
AAGTATTGTATAGATATGTATATTTATGTGTATATATATATATATATATATATATATATATATATATATATAAATACTTCCCCCCAAATAGATATACATGATGTATATGTATATATATGAGGTGATTATTCAGGCGAGAAAATTCCTTGACATGAGAGCGCGCTGACAAGCCTTTACCTTTCATGCTGAGGTTAAGGCTACTTAATTATTTTGAGTACTAACCATTTATTGATTAGATTGATTGAGGGAGGTTCAAACTTAATAAATTTTCTTGCGTGTCTCTGCGTGCATTGCGTCTACTAATCTGATTTGTAATGGTCCTGGTGAGTTGTGGGGTTCTGCTATAATCCCTTTCTCTCTACTATTTTCACTCTCTCCCATGTAATAGATTAGGGAAAAAAACTGATTTTCATCCATCCGCCATGGTAGCATTTCCCACTGTACACTCCGTTAGATTTGATTAGTATCACAATATTCTTGCTCACATGATGGGTCAGGGGATCATTGAATTTGTTTGGAGAGGACGAGCATCTTTTTTTAATATTGTATACTCTCCTACTCTCCTTCTTTTCTATAGCCGTCTCTGTAGACACGCTCTTATTCCTTCTGTTTGTTTTGACTCCACTTTTCACTTCTTATGACGGATGACAACGTGAAGGGAGATATGGGGCCAGTCCAGAAAGTTGATTCAACCCTGCCAGACTGGGAGACACCCACTTTGTTTCCTATCAAATGACTCACGAAATCAAATCAAGAGCAATCAGAGCGCTTTCCACACTCCAACCCGGACATATGCAACTGAGAGTTGATCATTCAGATTTTATTTCTGATACGGATGACAAGGATTGCATGTCCTGACAATCCTTTGCATACTTGTATGTGAAAACAATTTAAGCGGTGCTTATGCTGACAACATTAATACTATTTGTACTCCTGTTATGATCACTGGTTTATTCCTTCTCCATTGAATCCAGTACTTGAGATTATTTTTCGTAATTCAACCGAGAAAAAACACCTGGAAATGTTGTGTTCACACGTGGTAACAAAAGACAAGTAGAATGACGTTTACACTGAAAGCAAGTGGATTAACCAAAGGTTTTTGTATCGGACGGAAATACCGAAAGACTGAAAAAGCGTTGAAGTGACGACACCTAAATTTTGGTACTGAACGTGCTATCTATTGGAGGCTCCTAAGACGGCCGGGAGACTTCCTCTTATGCCTTTCCGCGTGTAGATGGCGCTGTGTCTGCTCTGCCTTTTCTGAGGGAGACGCTGGGATTCAATGACTGCCTGTCCGTGTTTACGTTTGCCCAAATCGGGTAACTTGCACAAAATTGTACTTCTGTACAGGTAATTGTAGAGAAAAAAGTAGTTGCACATGTAATTGTACATCAACGACAGTCAAGAGCAGCTTAAATTCGATGGACAGACTCAGTCAAATTCAGTGGCGATGTCGTGCTTCAGTATTTACTTCACGCCGTGTTTTATCCAGGAGATTAAACCATGGAGAAGGTACGAGAAAAAGTGGGGTTAAATATTGCAAAACGGAGTTCATTGTGTATTACACCTTTGTAAGTTGGTTTTTCAGGTTTACATCAATATGACAATGCAATTCCAAGTTCATGAAAGCTATATGAAGATTATTACTGGACCTTCATAAAATCCTTCCTGCGTTTCCTTTCATGGGAAAAGATGGTGCTGATTCTGGACTGTCTAAATGCAGAATCGGAAAGCTTTTAACTGTTGGGAAAACTTAAGAATCATGTGCAAATCTTTTGTTTGCAATTTTAATAATGAAATGCTTCTTCTAAATGCAGATTATGTTTTAACAAAGTCTACAAGCAGCCAAGGAAATGGCAGCTATTCAACTTGCAATAAACATGTTTTTAACTGCTGCATTACAACACAATTAAAATTCACTTTGCTCCAACTTGATTCCACGTGCTTTTAAACAAGACTGTGAAGCTTGTAATCTTGAAAAGAAACGTGTGTTGGAGATAAAATCTCCGCAAGATACTTTATGTACATGACGGAATTGGGTATTGAGGGTACTAAATTCTCGTTCGACAATCCTTGAGATTTCCCTCATTCCATCCCAAAATGATGTTACAAGGCATTTGTTTTTCCCAGCGTTCAGTCAGCTTTCAAAGCTAAAGTATAAAACTGGGATCGACAATGGAATGTTAGTTGTCTTCTAGCGCAAGGTGAATAACTAGCTCTGTTGCAGAAATTACTTTGCCAAAAGCACACCGCAATGAGGGCTTGGGCTGTATTACTAGTGATTTTACCTTTCCTAATTTACCAAATTCATGCCGGTAAAATTCATTTTAAATATACATTTTCGTAAACATAACTTTCTTTGAAGTGTTCTATATAATTATAGGAAACTACATTATTAATACATATTGAATGTAGTTTTTACGTACGAAAATGTGCGGACTTCCACCGTTGGGGAAGAATAAACAAGATAAATAATTGTTTTTTGAATGGAATTTTGTTGTTTATTTACTTAACAGCTCAGCTGGAATGTTGGTGGACTGGATGTCAACCAGAAGATGTCATGTGTCCCGACTCCATCAATGCAGTTCGTATTGAACCTTGTGGAAGTGGTCAAGTGAATGTCTCTTGCTGCCATTACCACAGTTACTGAACACACTGAAAAATGAACATCTTTCACAGATTAAACCGCCGGATTTCACATTACAAAATTACAGCAGCTCTGGCCGGTCAAACCCTGTTTCGGGGTCACTTCAAAACTACAGGTATCCCATGAATTACAAATATAAGGGTGGACTTCCTTAAATCAATAATGGGAAACCCTGATTGAGAATTCGATGTATTTAATCACAAAAAAAATTAATACACAAAGGCACAAAAAAATTAAAAAAATAAAGTTGACACAATACATTTGGGAAGAGCTTGTTTCAAAAATTTTGCGACATCTTCGTCAAACATGCTGCCGCAAATGGCTTACAATGTTTTCAAGTTGTTAGGCAGGAAACAGTTCAAGAAGGTTTTTAAATTGATCATATAAAACATTATTTGGCTTCATTTATGCAATCATAAGAAACTCGGTATGAGACTGCCAATTTCCACCGTCGCCATTAGCATTATTTGCACGTCCACCTTGATTTCCAGAATTCTGCACGACAGAATTTTGGGACTGACGATTATTATTTTTTATCCAATTTTGAGGAATGTCTGCTGCTGAAGCCGGAACAAAGACGATTTTGTTGAGCATTTTATGTTTATGGCCCGGAAAAGCAACCAAAACTTTACAACATTCTGACGGAACGGGTCGATGGCAGCTGAACAAATGGTCATCTTTCCAGTTTTTGTACAGGAATTGTAAGCATGATGAAGCTTAGATGCATTTATATGAAACAAATGGCATTTAAATAAACAGCTGAACACGTGTCATGTAACCTAGTCGCATAACGTAAATACATTGACAACGAGAAATGAGATGCTGTAGAAATGAGAATGCTCTGGTAGTGTGGAAAAGTCCAATGTCATCAGCATTGGAATTAACAATGTCTAGTACTTATTGAAGCATATTGTCCATTGTATCTTATATACCAGCTAGAGTAAGTAAGCGTTGCCACTGTCTTCAAAAGGTCCTGGGAGTAAAGATCCCAGAAATCCGATCATTGCGAGAACTTCTGCTAGAACAAGAGTAACGATCGTGAGTGAATCTTAAGATGGGAATAATTTGAACATTGTCTTAAAATTGCTCCAAAATTTTTTGCTCGGCGGTAATCTTCGAGTGAAACTTTTACGCCAGTCCAGCATGCTTGCTTCGTAAGATTTTCAAACATCCTAAGATTAGTAGTTGACCGGATCACGGTGACATGATATCGTCGTCACAACGAATTAAGTGATAACTACTGTGATTTCAATTGTTTTATTTGTATACAGGAGGCTCCTGTGGATTCTGCGGCTGGCTGTCATCCTCCTTCTGATGACTCCATCCGCCTTGGCAGGGAGTCGGTGCATCCCATCCTACAATCCCTGCATCTTTGCTAAGGCGTGTTGTCGGAGCAAGTGCGCCATTCTATTACATACATGCTTGTAGCCACAGAAGTTCATGAGTCAAAGTTCTTTTATGGGAATGTGAATATGGAATTAAACCAGCTACGAGGACAGAAATGTCGACAAAGGACTCAAACAATTTCTCAAAGCTGCTTTTGCAATTATTTGATGAATCAACCCACTAATTTTTAAATTGGCTTAAAGGGGGTTGATTTAATACATTTTTCAGTGATTATGTATTCGGTGAATTTTTCAGTGATTATGTATTCAACATTCTTCCTTTTAAATTAAGTTGTGATATGTATATACTACAATGTACCGGGATGCAGGAGCATAAATTTGCCTTCAAATTCCTTTGTCCAGGACGTACAGTCTGTACAAAATTTATTTTCCGAAGGGGATTTTTGTTTGTCATGGTTAGGCGTAGTACGTAAGAAAAGACATTGTTGCCCGCTATTATTTGTTTGCCAATAAAGTGTAAGTACATAACGAAGAACTTGAGGATGGTACGAGTTGACACTTCTTGCGTTCTGTTGTCACTCTTCTGTTTGAAGAATTGTTGCTACATTTTCCATTGACGAACAATGAATGAACAAGGACGGGCTTCTTTGTGGCCCGAGAATACTTATTACGTTATTACTCTTCTTCCCATTAATCGTAGCTATTATTATTAATAATTATTGCTAATGTTTGTAAGCTAACCATTCTGACTTTGGTACACGAGTATAACAGAATTAGTATGCTATAGATGCTTGTTTGCAAAAAAAAAAAAGGAGAATGTAACGGCATTATTAAATCATTTTATTGTACTTTGTCTGAATAATAATCATTACATACATAAATTCTTCAAGAAATTCCCATAAATGTAGCTCACAATCACAGCTGTTCAAAAGAAGTAACAATTATAAACGTGCTTAAAACTATGGATTGAAGAGAAAAGAAAATTTGAGAGAAAGTTATTGGGTTCAATTCCAATCCATGTGGTTCAAGTTCAATTGTGACTAAATTCACATCGTTTATACGGCAATGCTGCAACATGACATGGCATGATATGGATTTCTCAGCGTTTGTTTTGGAAAACGTCGGGAAAATGTTTACTTTACGTTTAGTAGTTAATAATTTTCACAAATAAGTGAAACGTTCATGAATAAAAACGCAGTCGGGTAAAATGTATATTGGAAGTCCCTCCAAGGGAGTTTCGGAGGAAATGTTTTAACTGTATAATGTAAGAATTATTCAACTGTTTTGTGGATATCAATGCTGACATTTTTGCGAATAAAGTCGGTAGAACTTTTGCTTATGTGACAGCTTGCTTTTTTTTTGTTTTTACTAAAACATACATGATTTGCCCTAAAAATCAACTGTTGTTATTGAAAGATCGCGAGGGTGCGCAGATTTGGTATTTACACAAATTTTCTTTAAAAAACGAAAAACAAATTATTGTCCAGGTTCCATATGGTACGTGGTAATATCAAATTTTTGGTCTCAGCCGACGTTCCCATAACCATTTTACTCGTTTACACAAAGCATAATTTCATTTAAATACGGAATTGGTAATGTCAAATCAGATACAAAGTGGGAAATAATTTTAGAATTGAAAGTCTGAAATTAGGTCTGAAATTAGGTCTGAAAGGTTGAAGTCTTGAATAGCTTTGGGTAGGTCTTGAACAGGTGGTGTGCACGACGAAATTTTTTCTTGTAGCTCACCAGTGCCATTTTATTTATTTTTTCCTTGTTTGAGGAAATCCTCAGAAACTTCCACCGAGCAGTGGATTTACTTTTAAACAAAATAAACATTCTTTATTACAACTAGTATAACACACTAGTTATGTATAAATCATTTTCTCTCATGACGCGGCTGATCTTTCCGTCCTTCTGTCCATCACTTGAAATATCTGAGTAGTATGCATATGTACATATTCGGTCCATGACTAGAGGTTATAATTCCGGAACCTGGAGAAGTGGGACGTCAGAGGTCTCACTATGTCATCAGTCAAAAATCAAGTAAAAATGAATAATTCCTCCAACCAGTTGAGGCTCTTCCATTGATGATGGCCATTGGTCTTTCAACAGAATTTTTAGTGTTGGCAAATTTATACTTTTTCCTCTTTCTCTTTTCCATTGCTTTCTCTAGCTCCAGTTAATAATGCGTGGCTTGTTTTTATTAAATTTCCAGATATTTTCTTATTCTTTTTGTTTCTCATTTGTCTCTCACTCACTCATTCATCTCATCATCCTCATCGCTCCTGGGAGAAAGCATAGAAAATCATTTATGAGTTTTGAATTAAACCCTCAACTCTTTGTCACCTTCTCTACGTGTGTGTGTATTCCTTTTGTATTGGTGTGTTTCAAGTATGATTTCGCCCCTGTGAGTGTGTGATTGCTCCGGACTTTCTTATCCGAGTATTTGTAGCGATTGTTGTACGAAGAGTAGTACGAGATTGTGCCATATATATGTATATAGATAAGTGAAAATGACAACAGGAAAAAATTAGGTGCAAGATCAACCAAGGCAAAGTTGCTCTATCGGAAAATGCCACATTCAATAGAATAAAAAACAACAGTGTTTGTACGGGCTAAAAAGGTAAAAATGGCTGAAGTGGTGAAGGCGAAGCCAAGAAAATATAAAAACTCGAGACTAAAATAAGAATACCGGACTGAATGAGAAAAGGTACAAGGACAACGTGAACAAGGTGAAACTGGACACTGTAATATAAACAAATTTCATTTAAAAATGTACAAGATTAAAAAAAAAGGTTCATGGAAAAAGTAGAGGGAAATATCGCAAAAGAGGAGAATATGCGAGATTACGAGAAAAAATTAGAATGTCAGATTGTCTAATACTGCTACTGTGCTATCTTGCAAATTTCCTTGTGCTTTGTTCCTGTGGAAGAGATAAATTGCTACGGTGTTCTACATGACTGATAAAAGGAGGAAATGAATCAAATAAGGAACTCGTCGGGCATTATTTTGTTCGTGGATTTACAATATGGGAGGTCACCAAATACAAATTAAACAATAAATAAACAAATTCAATAATCAACAGCTGCGATACAAGATGTTAGGTGTGTGGCATGTTGCTCCGTGTAGCATTGCGTTTTTTATTATTTAAAAAAGGGTATTTAGTAACTGTGTGGCATATATATATACATATATGTACAAGGCAGGAGATTTTGGCAATTAACGATTATTTTATGTACACACAATGGCGGCAGACAAACCGTCTGTGATCTTCCTTCATCTAAACTATTGTGTTACGGACAATTACAGCAACAAAAAATGCGGTACCACTATGTTGGCAATATGTATTTATGTACAATGTGCAAAAATTTATATAATGTGCAATCAACTCTAGTCACTGCATTAGCATGTAGCTCTACAAGTATTTCATGTTCACGTTCTTCTTCTTGTTTAAAAATCTTTTGAAATTACCACTCATCATGCCTACAACAGCTTGTGGGGTAAAACGTTACATTATCATCTAATTATTACGTGTATAAATCATATTAAAAATCATACTATGCACCAAACTATGTATTAGTGTCCACTACAGCGTACACATTCACGAATTTTTCGACAGTGCTATACAACTTTTTTGTTGAGCATATTTTTTTTTTTACATTTTCGTGTTTGTATACACAATAATGCTCCGTTCCCCTACTAGTACGCATTTTATTTATTTTCACTACGCTATAATGTGCACCGTAATCAATGTAACCATTAACCATACAATAATAATTAATCACAGTAACAAAAAAAAACACAAAACGATTCGATTATTTCGGAGTCTCATTACTGTTTAAATAATAAGCGATGAGAACCAGGAAGGTCCAGAAAAAAACGAGGTAAGAGCGGAAGAACGTGTATGCAATGAATGGGATGAGACCTAGCAAGAGGATAGGCGTATATGTCAAGCTGAAAAAAGAAAAAAAAAACAAAAACACGGACGTCAAATAAAATAAAAAAACATGTTCTCTCCGCCAAAAAAATTTTTTAAACTACAAAACGGAGCAATCACAAATTTGGGGAAGAAAGCTGCACTTTCTCATTATTACGCGGACTGAAATGCAACTACAAAAAAATATTCTCGGCTCATTGGAATGTTTGTCCTCGGAGACAAGATTGTGCATAGGTGTAGGCTCATACGGCTTAATTAATTATTGTGTCAGGCCTTCAATTCCCCTAATTAAAGCAGTCGGTTCATATCATGGACTACACCCGTCAAATGATTAAACAAAAAGCGGGATAAAGTGGTAAAGCAAGATCAATTCAGTACTACATAAGTTCATGCATGCTTCAGGCATTTAGTACAACTACAATATAAATCCTAATTAGTTACAGCAAATGCTCAGTGGGAAAGGAAGACATTATGGGGAAACGCAGCTTTTGTATAGATTCATTCGTGATTGAGCACCTTTCTTTTAGTAGTGCGGAGGAGAAAAAACGTTTTGCCGAGGAGCAAAAAAGGCAGGTGGTAAAGATTATGATGTAAACAAATAGTAAATATGGAAATGAGAGAATATAAGGCCTTAGAGAAATGTACCAAATGCTGGTGACTTAGAAACGGAAGTTTCCCCCACTCGTGCCCTTTTTTCTCATCTTCAAAAAGTTACGCAGGGATGTGAATTATTTACATTATGATTCCTTTTCCCTCTTCGTCTATATAAAAATCCATAAAGGACACAGACAGACAGACATGGATAGATTATGTGCGACTTTCACTGACACACTTTTTTGTAAATACAACCAATTATTAACGGTCATTGTACCAAAATATTAAGTAAACATTTAGAGCAAAAAAAAAGGGAAATAAAGGTCCATTGCAGGCAAATAGAAAGGTTGAGGTAAACATTAAATGTTTGTTTATGTATGAGTGTACACATGAACGATGGTCGAATCGGGCTGGGGGTATTACTGTGACCTGTGAGTGTTCCAGAAAGACTGTTAATCCAGTGTGTGTGAAAGTATCTTTGTCTGGGTGAAATCATGTAATGTGTGAGTGTTTCACTGTACGCATACATTAAGTGATCCATGTGGCCATATTATTTGGTAAAAACAAATTATATTTAGATGCATACAGAGAGAAAGTATAAACATCAGTCATGTTTAGTGTCTTTGTAGAGAGGTGGACATCTAAATATTTATGTTAATCACATACCATGTGAAATATAGAAAAGATGTTTATTTTTCTCAGAGCAACATTCTACAAAACTTACTCGCCAGACTCCGAAGTCATCGCCGACGACGCTGCCTCGCTCACGCCGCTCTGACTCGTGGCGGACGTGGACGCGGATGTGGACAAGGGCGTGCCGGGCCCGTCGGATTCTTGGGTCAACTCGGAGGTCAGCTTCTTGATCGACCCCTGCAACGTGGCCACTTCTTGCCTCAGGCCATCGATCCCATTGGGGAGACCGTCTTTGGAAGATTCTTCTGAGGACTCATCCGTTGTCTCCTCCTCTTCATCCTCCTCATCCACATCCTCCTCGTCCGAACTGGAATCCTTTGGACAGATAAATACATGTTTTTTAACAAAGACAAATCTTTGTGTATTTAAGTTGCACCGGAGTTATTTCATTTTTTGTCCACCGTCGCCGAAGCGTTTTAGCAACTAGATGGCCAAAAGGACGAAAAATCGTTTGTATACCAAATGTTTCATATAAAACGCCTTTACGCTTCTGATTTTAACTTCCCCATAATAAGCCGAATAAAAAACCGAATACTTAGTTAGTTTCAATGATCACCTTTTTTAGGCTTTCAGAATTGGCTAACCTTCGGTTTCTTAATTTTTCCGTCCAGACATTACGATAGAAATAGGAAGGAAATCCTGTGTTAACATGCGGGATTTAAACAGAGCAATGATATTGGGTCAGGCACATCAGGAAAAATGAAAGGTAAATAATTTTCTTGAGAAAAACAATATCTTGAGTTTTAAAAACCTAAAAACGATCTAACTGATCCATTCTGTATGACCGATAATGGAAAGGTTATGAACGGACATGTTCTTTGCACTTAATATGAAACATTCGGTACATATATACATATGTGTATGCATGTATAGCGCTATAAATAATGTCTTTCCTTGAAAGAAACAGCATCAACTTACAGCAGACTGCAAACTCTTAAGGGGAGTAACTTTGACACTCTTGATTTCTACTGGAATACCCGCGTTAGGAGGCAAGGGCGGAGGAGGAAGAGATTTCTCTTTCATCTCCCTCTGCGCTTTTTCAAGCGCCAGCACTTTATTTTGTAACTCATCGATCCGGGCCAGGTCCTGCTCGTGAGCTTCTTTCAGCCGCTCTGTGTACACGTATACAATATAATAATTACCAAAAGCAACAAAAAATAGTGTACATAAACCCATTAAAGCATGCACTAATGGCGTCGTGACTACACATTATGCCTCGCTTGCATTTTTTGAACTCTTTCCTGCACATGGCACAACAGGCACGATGTCACCAGTGCATTGGACTGATGACAATTTGCATTTGAGGATTATGCCTACTCTTCCGTTTGCATAATCAAAGCATATGTTAATATGGCTTCTACTTGTCTCCATATGTTGATTATTTAGTGGACATAGCGCTCTTGTGCTGCTTCACCTGTTTCTTCGGAATGAGATTCTTTGAGTTTGTCCAGTTGTTCCAGATGAGAGCCGGTGAGTTTGTCCAGCTGCCTCCTCATTTCCCAACCGTCCCGGTCCGCCTGTGCCCTCACTTTCTCCACTTCCTTCTGATGCACCCCTTCTTTGTCTGTCGCCGTGTCCTTGAGTTTGGAAATCTGTGTGAGAATATACATATAAATACGCATCATGAATAGGCCGTAAAACGTCCCCTCCTCCTCCACAAATTGCAAATGCTCTTCCAAAGTTGATATAAAGGGGAAATGAGGGACAAAATATTAGTAATTGACGTCATGTTTTAAGAGAGGAGAGATAAAATGTATATATGTATATACTTCCTGCCGTAATTCCTGTCGCTGCTTCTCCCACGTTTGCTTCGCCTGTGACAGCTCTTCGTCTTTCTCACTCTTCGCAGCCTCCACAGCCACTCGTTTTTCCTCAGTGTGGAGTCTCGACAAATCTTGCTTCAATTTGGTGGATTCTGTGCGGCATCGGTCTTCCCACTAATAAATTGCCCATCAAAACAAAGATACAAAAAGAATTATTTTGTAAACGACGCATTAACTTCCCTTTTCTCCCAACTTGATCACTTACATTATATCTGTTACACACGATTTATTGCACTACCACCCAATATATGTGTAGATCCGAAAGTGGCTTGTACAGAAATCTGTATATAGACCATCTTTTATTACTGTGTTTACTCAATTTCTTGTAAGGGAGTCAAAACTGCGCTTTGTGGGACATAATCTACATAAGAGTAAGGAAAGTATAGCGCTAATTGCAAGATAAATCTGAAGGACGTTTACAAGCCAATTACTTGATTATCATAAAGAAAGCAAGTTTTTGATGAAGGATGGATGAGTAATAAGATTATGCACAACATAATGTTATTAGCGTAGAGGTCCACGTGTCGGTTTTCTCTGTCCTTATCGTGGTAATCAAATTGTTGGTCTCAGACCAACATTTCATAGGCGTTCAAGGAAATGGGATTCTTAAAATAGGAATTTATTGAAGGTGGCAAGGGGAATCTCAGCCCAGAGCTTTTGCCAGCAACATATCAAGTGCAATCAAATCTGCCCAGCCTTCTCTCTATATTCCCTTGGAATCCCGCTGTTGGTGCATCCCGTCCTAATTGGGCCATAAGGAAAACTCCTGCTTCCTCATGAGAAACCTTTAATAAAGCTTAATGGCACATTCGACCTTTATTACTGCAACCAGTTAACAAAATGTGACGTCTGCAAGTACACACGAGGTTCTTTGTTCCTCAACAGAATTGAAAAAGCGCTCCTGATTGATACCAGATTCAACATTATTTTCATGTCAGTCAATAAAACTAATCTATTTCCTTAAGAACAATTTTCCTGGTAGTTTTATCCAGCTATCCCGATAACAATTCAAATGTAAAACGTTTGAGTGCAAATCATAAGCTTGCTAATCTATGAATTTTGCTGAGCAAAATTGAATAATATTTTTTTTTAAATGTGTGAATCACAAATAGGGAGATTTCGGGGAAAAGACAATGAGGAAATAACAAAGGGAGTAAGGGCGAGCTACTCACCGTGGCATTCAATTCCTTCTTCTGCTTCTCTAATTTGGCTTGGAGAGTCTCCTCATGGGCATCAAGGCGCCTTTGACTCGAGGCTTGTACCACTTGTGCATGTGTCTTCTCCTTCTCGAGTGAAATTCGGAGAGTGCGGATTTCATCTTGAAGCACTTTATCATTCAATTTAAAATGTTCCAACTGTCGGGACGCGGCACGGAGAGCTTTTTGCTGTTCCTGAACCACCCCTCGAAGTTGAACGACTTCTGCCTCGTAAGACTTGTAATGGTTTACCTACATACACATACAAAAAACAAAACAAAAATGGAAAATGTAAATCCCCACTGAAAAAAAACATCAAATACAGATCATGCATGAGATTACAGACGACAACCCAAATACAAATTACGTAGTCCGAGTCAATGGCTCAATAACATGGTACGACCAAAAAGATACAAGGGACGTGTAGTGATAGATGAGGAGAAAGGAAAACGTTTGGAAGCAACACCTACTAGCCTTTCGCAAATGACTAGGTGACTTATTGCGTCACGCCTGTTTTCAAATGGTTTTTCAGATAAAAATCAATGGGTTTTTATGCCAACATTTCCAACACACTTCCAAGGAGGGCTTGACGCCACGTTGAAAACCTTGATGTTATCTCCCGACGTTTGCACTGCCATTAAAAACGTACTCAAAAAGCTTTTTTTTTCTCAATGTGTCAGAATTATATTTTTTAGATCAAATAAAACATCATCAGACGATAAAGAGGGGGCAGTTGACGGAGAAAAATGTTTCTGGTGAAAAATGTCATGTATTTCAAAATAAATCTCTTTCCAGTTTTTTTCAGCACTTTTTCCTTTAAAATAAATACGAGGTTAAGCAACCGCGGAGACGACATGACGAAGATGACACCTACACCGAGGAGTTCCAATCACAACATTCGACCCGGTGTGTGCTTTGACCTCGCATCATTGACGTCATTCCAGTGATCCAGATTTTTTGTGTGAAAAAGTAAACATTTGTTCTAATGCACTAGCATAATGTCCGTGCCCACCCGTGTCGCTTGTTTGTATACACAAATCTCTTAAATCAATCAGAGAAACTGATGGAATTTTTTTGCTCCGTCGAAACACGTAATCGCGCTGAACTTTGACCTTCCCAGGAGGACATTTTTCCTCTCGCGCACGACAGCCGTTATTAGTGGGCTTGCTCACTCGTGAGAGAAAAATCAATGGGGTAGATGAAATTGTCATAAGTTTTTAACTTCTCAGATAATTATGACAGTTCTATATAAGTTGAGTCAATGAAACGGGACTATCTACTAGTGATTCTCGGGGAAATCTCTTTGCCTTTCGCTATACCTTCGCCAAAGAAATGAGCCAGGGAAATACTTGGGAAATGTTGCCAAAGTTTGTATATGTATGGATGAATGGTGATAATGGAGAAAGGGAGAACATTGGACCGAGAATGTCATTTGAGGGGAAAGAGAGAGAGTGAAAATATCATTATGGGCTTTATGGGAACCCACCTGCTTCATTTGTTCCTCCACTAATCGTCTCTCTTGCCGAAGTTTCTCCCGTTCTTCTCCCACTTCTTTCACTTCCAAGATCTGGGCTTCTTTTAATTTCTCTTCCACCTGCAAACAAAAAATGCACACATGACGTCTGAAATCCTGCGATTGACTTT
This sequence comes from Disparrhopalites patrizii, assembly GCA_034698585.1. Taxonomy (NCBI): domain Eukaryota; kingdom Metazoa; phylum Arthropoda; class Collembola; order Symphypleona; family Sminthuridae; genus Disparrhopalites; species Disparrhopalites patrizii. The sequence continues at coordinate 16,779 of JAQGBT010001576.1, read as the reverse complement.
TGTCCTGTAACTTCATTTTATTCTTATTTTAAGGGGAAATTGGGGTTTATCAAAACAAAAGGGATCCTTAGCTTGCAAAAGCAATTGCTTTCGAGGTGGGGCGGGACTCTTCAAAAGATACACATGATGAATTGACTAAATGGCTAAATGATCAAATGACAATTACAGCATGTCAGACATTTTCTCGATGAACGCGTAACAGTATTTACTATTGTTTCAAAAGTACTAGATGACACCTTTCGTCTGCAGCCTTAACCTTAAAGGAAATTGTGCAAACAAGGTAATAGTTATGCATAAATGCATGTATTTCGGATACCTAGATTATTATTGTGGATCTAGTGGGGAAAGATAAAATCCGATCGAGCTAGAATTGCCCATGTTATGACAGTTTTTCTGCGAAACGCAAAAAAATCAAACTCAAAATCGAGCTTCCGGATTTTAGTTCCAGAGGCAAAAATAAGGGCATTTACGTTTGTGCCAAATTGTACAGAAAATCTATTAAAAAACCGCCTTGAACCTACCACGACAATAAAGAAATTTAATGCGCATTTTTGTCAGGAAGAAATCTAAAAATTAGTACAAATACTTTTCTGCATTTTGTTGCGCCGCAAAGGTGTACAAATGAAGCTTACTTATTTAAATTTAAGAGCTGCTAAGAAGTTCTCAGCTTATTAAAAGATGGGAACATCTTTGTGAATGCGCTTTGGTAAAGTTTGTGGGAAGCAAGATGATTATCGCTAAAAAACGGTTAAGAAACGAATGCTTCTCAACATGCCATAAATGTGTTTTTATAATTATCAAAACGTTGCGCGCATTTCACTTCTAGTTTTTTCCTAAATAAATGCGGCAAACTGCCTCTTCAATTAAATTCTGAGCTTCGTATAAACGAAATGACAATAAGAAATACTTCCGGTACGATATTTACGGTACAAATTACAAGCCTTAAAATGTAGGGCTCATCATAGAAAAGTGGTACAAAAGTAGTAGATTGAAGAGTTTTACTACGAACGTCTTTACATTTTAAGTAGCATTGGTCCAGTTACTTAACGAGAAAGTTTGGATGATCTCCAACTAATTTGATTGACGCTGTGGGGTATCCAGCACTAGCATTTCTTTCCCCTGTCATTCCTCAAAACCCATAAACTCCGCAGATACAAATACCTTCACGTGTAATTTAAGGCAATGCTCATTTCTCGGAGGATCTGGTTATCTCATTACACATTCGGGTTACCGCCACATCCTCTCTAACCTCCATTTCTTTGCCACAGTGTTCCAGTTTTCTTTCCTTTAGCAAAATACTTTCTTTAAATCCAATGATGAAGTGCATTTGTAACACGTCAGTTCACGTGACCTTTAGTGTCTTAGCATATTAGGGTTAGGTAATTTCCTCCGACAGGGAAGAATTGCAGTGGTTCCGTTCGAAATAGTACTGAGCATATACTGCATGCAGTAATCCTGCATTGTTTTTTTGTACATCTTGCAGATATTCTCCTCTGAGTCAATCAGGAAGTGACATTATATCCTTTACTTCCGTAGCTGAAGACCCAAATTCTGTCGGATCCAACCTCCAACAACATTGGCAGGTTTTACGACTTGTCGACTTTATAGCATTGCCGTCGAATTGGGAATTGGAGTGGAAAATTCTGGTGCCCGAACGCAGGGAAAGTTATTGAGGGTGAAAACCTGTCATTAGCTTCTGGGTGAAAGGCTGATATTTTCTTAAAGCAAAAAAAACTGGAATAAAACGACGCATTCCCTTTTATATCTCTATATAGAATCCAATTTCATGTCCATAAAGGCAAACTTAAAACCTATGTAAGTGTCCATGTCGTGCTGTTTATGGCAAAGGAAGTGTAAATAGGCATGTAATTTGCTCAGTTTCGTAACAAAAAGAGTGTGATTTCCTTTCACGCACTATTACTCTTTATAGGTTTTGAATGGCACAGGCAGCTGGAAAGGATCCTGCTTTTTTTGAAAACAACAGGAGAAAGAAAGAAGAAGCAGGAAATACAACATTGAAAGAAAATGAAAAAATAGCTCATCTTGTCTTCATGCTGTCTGCTACGGAGAACTCGTGTTTAAATCAATGGAAAGAATACCAGCGTGAATCTTCCACGGCCAGCTTCATCCCATGAATGCACATCATATACGTACATATGTATATACCTACGTATATATTTAAACGTAAGTGCCTCTCTTCACACAACCATTGCCTCAACAGAAATGCTCAAGACCGTTCAATTCTACGTAATTCCACGCCTTCTCGCACTTCCCCTTCTACATGCGGAGAAATTGCTGTACAAGAAACGCAATATATTTATGGGTGGGATTTTGCCAACAATCCCACTTTACATCTTTTTTTTAAAAAACCAGGCAGAAATGGGGACAAGTCGTGAAATTTACGAAGCATACCCAAGAACTATGGTATGCCGAACAAAGAGGGAGACAAAGCAAATTACTGAAGTGGTTGGCATTTGCTCCATTGTCAAATTTATGTGCGACTCTGTGGTTGCCATTGCACACCGTCGGAGAATGAAAAACGGTCGGATGAACCAATATATAAAACAATAAGCATTAATAAAAAAAATGTATACACACGCATGAGTCTTTCTTATTCCGAAAGCAAATTGCCGTGTATTCTTCTACAGGTTCAAGGGTACAGAAAAAGTACCATTATCACAATTGTTTACGTCCCCAAATTCATTCATTGTGCAATTCAATTGATTCCGAGTCAGCGAAGAAAAGTGGGTGAAAGCGTGTGGCACTGCATTGCTAGTGCCATTGCAACTGCTGGTGAATTACGTTGGGAACAAATATGCGCATAAGTAATTGCGTCTTACTGTGTAGTTCCATTCAAGGACATTATCATGCATATATGCACAATAATTGGCAGTAGATTATCCAAGTATGGATTGTTGCTAGGATGGAATAGGCATGTGCAGGTCTCCGTAGACTGCGAATTTCAGGGAAAAATGTTTTAGAAAGCAAAATTTCCATTTACTTATCATTGAGAGCATCCAAATTTTTAGATTTTGCTCGATTCTCATAAAAAAAACTGCTCTTAGCTTATAGGAAAATATGAAGAAACTGTGGATTATATGTATTAAATGGTTAACAACATAGCAATTTGAACGTTTTGCAACAGCAGACATTTAAATATACATGCATCCCTAACGCCAGTTGTGTAATTTCATTCGGCTTAAACTGATGCTTGCAGTTTCGATCATTTCACCGAATAAATGTGATGGCATCAAAATAGGTTGAAATTAAAAATTTGGGGACAATTCCGCGTTTTTAGACTTGCATGGAAAAATTGCCATATAGCTTCCTGTGAACCGATTTGGTTGAAAATTCTAGGTTATATCCGCAATTTTCAACCCGACAATGTGGAACACATGTCTTTCCTCATGCAATTGTATGTGTAATTAGTATTAGTTACAAGTTCCATGCTACTTCACGGTAATTATGTCTCTTTTGATGAACTTTTAGGGGAAAAACAAAAAGCAAATACGTATTTTATATACAGATAAAATGAGGAAGACTAAAAGGGTTACTCATCCTACCTGGCGATCTTTGTCCTGGAGTTTCTTCTTACAAGTGGCCTCGATCTGTCGGAGTTTCCATTCAAAGTCCTCCATGAGTTGGGACTCCTGCATGGAGTTGGTCGTTCTCAGTTCTTCGTAATCCCTTTCGAATTTGTTTTGGATTTTAATTTTCGCTTCGATGGCATCATCCAAAGCATTTTGTAAGGCACGGAGCTCCTCCTCCCTCTCCACTTCCACGGCATCTCTCTCCTCCACAATCTTCTTTCTCTCGTTCTCCACCTTCTCCAACTTGTCTTCTAAACCCTTTATTTTACTCTGGAGTTCTGTTACAGTCTTGTTATCACTTTTGGAAGCGTTCCCCGCTCCTTCCATATTTTTGAGTTGCTCTGTAATAAAAAAGGTAAAAAAATGAATATTTTGTAGGGACCAAAACCACGTCAAGTACAAGTGCTGTGGATTATCTTGGGAGGAAGCGGAAGCTTTATTCGCATCGTTTGCGTCTTTAGAAGATACTTCGCAAAATGTTTACATAACCGGTAAGTAGCACGCGGACCTTAATTTTTGTGTACAAGCTTCTTTTTTTTTCTCCGTGAAGTAATTAGGATTATCCACATTATTATTATTTTTAACGTGCACCGGTGGGCTATTTTGCGGGGTTGAGAGTGTGGTGTGGGGAGAGACAAGTCGTTTCAGAAGCTCCATGAGTAATATACACAGTCATATAATGTATTTTTGGATTTTTTACGCTCTTTCAAACTCTCGTTTACGTCTGACGAGAACATATGTACGTGAGTGGGGGAAAAACACTTTTTCTATCTATGTATGAGTAAAAAACAAGGGCTAAAAAGAAGCAGGGAATAGGCTGTCTTCTCGGACGTAACGTGTTGTGTGCATAATCACATGGAAAGTTTAACCGATATTAGGGACGACGTGCTCCCGAGATGTTTTTTGCGTGGAGAGAGTAAAAATAAAGCTCTTTTATTGTGTACACGTAGGAAATCATAAAACATATACCTATTAATATACCATTGGAAGGATTGGAAAATGTCACAGTCCTTAGTTTGTTACACTTTGCTGGCAAAACCACCATCAAGATTACTAGAGTGAAAGAGATTTCCTCATGATTTATCCCTCCCTGTTTAACTTATTGATTCATGATTACTTTTTTTTCTAGCATCTGCATTATTTGAGAGAAAATATTGACAATGTGTATTTAGGAAAGATGTGGGAGTTACCACAGGCTTTAGGAGGAGGTTCAGCCTCCTCCTCCACCTCCTCCGAAACGTGCAGGCTGAGTAACGACCACCTCATCCAAGCAGATGAGTTAAAAATAAAACTTTGTACAAGACTTTTAGCTTAGTTTTTTTCACTGCAAGTGAGTGAATTTTAAATCCCACGTGAAAGGCGAAAAATCTGTGTACTTGACTCATAATTTCAAAGGATTAGACCTAGTGTAATCCAACACCGGGTGATATAAATATGTTTTTGCCACGTACGAAATACAGCAAGAGAAGGATGAGCTGTGAGGTGACGTAGACTTAAGTGTTAAATATTTTCTGCCCGAAAAAAAAAATCTTCCCGGCATATCTCCCTTGCAAAATGGCGTAGATAATACAGATTTCTCTAATAGCAAAACGTATTTTCTCGCTAAGAACGTGTGAAGATGTGGGACAAACCGCCTTTCTTTTCTGCAAATAGTTTTTTCTTTGACATTGTGAGAATTCTAGACAGAACTTCAAGTCCTTTCCTCACAAATGTGTTTCACGCCTAAGACAAATGAATTTCAAGAACAAAACACAGCAAAAAAACATTATTTACTTGACCTGGAATTCATTCTGGCTAGTGACGTAAAATTACAGCTGATATTTTGGTTTCAATAAAAAGTTTACGATGAACAACAAAATTTCGCAGTACTTGTCTCGCCCATGTCAATAATGGCTGCACAGTGATTGAGACAGTACAGTTTATATTTTTTTAAAGATTTATTATTTTTGCATCAAAAAGATGCAAAATAGAGGGGTCATAGTATACACAAGAAAGACCGCCCACTGCGCTGCGATGATGGCAGCAAAATTAAATAATATACGTACAATTTACAATAATAAAACATCTGCGTAGTACCGATATTAAAAGCTCTATAAAATGAAATGATCAACCGTGATTTTGCTGTCGGAGATTTTAGCCTGGAAACCTGACTGATTCGATCACTTTTATGGCATCAAGGCTATCTGTCATCTCAGTTAGTTTTTGTTATTTTGATACGACGTTTTCTGTAATAAATTGTACAATCTGTACTTGCCCGTGTTGTAAACACTGCCATGAAACAATCACACGAGCAAGAAAGGTTTTTGAGAATGGAGAAATTGTATCTGACTTGACAGATAACCCTCGCGGATTAATGAGCTACCCTTGAAATCTTGGTGGAGGATAGGCGATAGGCACTTCTTGTTTTTTTTGGTGGGCGGGCAACATGTGTAGGTGATCAGTAGACAGAAAAATGTATTTGCTTCGTTCATGAAAGATATACCCTTATTATTATTATTTGGATATGTTTATAAGTGCAAATCTTTGATATCCTGTGAACAAAAGTTCAAGTTGGCACTCTGTCCTTGTTTCTCGAAAATTGCGTGGAATCTAACACCTTCCCACTTCGGATATGTGCGGATGTATTTATATTTTTTATATGTGAGATTTCCTTCGAACTCTTATGGAAAGCAGATATCATCCTTGTATGTAAACAAGGTGCATCTTTGTTCTTAAAGTAGATATACATTTCAGTTCGTATAATTTTAGTGTTCTCAGGAGGTGGCTATTGACTATACCTCAACGTAACATGACTTCTAGCGTTTGTATCCATTCCTAGGCCTTCTACAGATCTTTATTAGAGTCTTTTATTACAACTCAATGAGTTGATATTATGGATTATGTGATTATGTCTTCCATGTAACTCCCCACTTCTCCTCCCTACCCTCAACTCCCTTTGGTCTAATGCGGGTCTTTTTGGCTTTTCGCCTTCAAAAACGTTTTCTTTCCCATTCATAAAAGATTGATTAACCTTGAGCTAACTCACTTGAGCAATGCTTAGGCAAAGATTTATTTTTAAAAAAGACAAGGCGTATATAGCTAACCCATCAAAAATCCTCTGAATCATTCTTCTTTCATGTGCACGTAACTCACTTAATTTTTTTTTTCATGACTAATACCGGATGTGTCTTTAATCATTATACATTTTTTGGGGAGATATGAGCGGTATTCCGGTAAGGCCCATTAGCACATTCCGTAGGTATTTAAGAATTCCTAATCATTCTGTTTTTCCCCAGAAAAAATCTCATTGAGAAGAGACTTTAGTTTGCACAAGAATGAAAACCGTTCCAAACGAGTTGGACACAATCAATCCGGGATACAAGCAAATGTGAGTTCAATGAAGAAAATTAGTTTACTTCTCAGTGAAAAAAAATTAGGTTTTCGGATATTAAAGAACACACGTAAAGCTTTTAAAACACCATATGTAAATTGAACCTACTTTAAATGTACTTTGATCATCATCAGCGTACCAGAAGAGATTGGTGAAGCGTTAGTCCTTTGTTATGATTATTTTGGCGTCCATTTGAGCCAGCACTTGCAACACGGGGTTAGTGGGTGTATGTAGACAAAAAAAGTCTAGAGTAACAAGAGTCTTATGTTACCGGTTACTTTTCGAGTTTCATCAGTCAATTGACTGTTCTTCTTTCGCAGTCCCTCTAATTCATCCTCCAGCTGCTTAATCTTTTCTAAACCGGACTCGTTCTCAACGTTCAGCACCATTATCTTCGTTTCCATACCTGACCAATTGGAAGAGAGTAATTTTTATTCTACAACACCTTCGCTCCACTTATGCATGTATTTCTTCTGAGAGGCCGTCTCCTCTAAATGCGCCAGGAGTATTTTTGTCGACAAGTATACATCAAATACGAAAGCAAATGCACAACCGAATACTTTACGGATTAATATTAATTTACGTATTCTGTATACAAGGTTACCCCGGCACAAATTAGCACAGAAATTCCACAAAAGAAGGGTCAAGCTACACTAATTACCACGTCACAGTGACAGAAATTGGTGAGTGGAGAAAAAGATTTTTGAGGTGTTTATTTACACAGTGAACAAACACTTTTCTTCCCACAGGAGGACAGCCCTCTGAGAAGGGAGAATGTTGATTCTTATCCAGTGGAGATCTGAAACTGGCTACCGTTCTGGAGGATCTACTAAGCCGAGTTGGGATGCTGGACGACTTGGGAGAGATTAGAGAAAGGATCTATATTGTTTGAGAGAAAGCCAGAAGGGAAAAGTGGAGAAAGTATAACAAATCTTCCATCTGGATGACACTGAGAAGGGAAGGGAAAAGGGTGAGAAAAGTTGATGTGGAGCAGGCTGCGGCTCTAACTGAGGAAATCTCTGCTAATTCCAAGCCACGTTTGTTTTTCGTCAAATAAAAAAAAAGAGGAAGAAAGGCGAAGACGCGGGGGAAAGTTGAGGAAGGTTTCGCCTCTGTACATGACACTGATGATTGTGATTGAGACAAGTTGGTGTGTAATAGTGATGGAAAGGCGCAGACTGGATGATGCGGTCTTCGTGGCGTCTATATAACCCTACCAAAGACGTGACTTCATGCCGGATGACTCTAATCCTGACTCACGTATATGTCAGTATATATGACCCGTTCTAGAAAAACTATTATTGTTCTTCCTCCTTCTCTATCTCTCAATATGTTTTTTTTGTGCTAAAAGAAAAAGCCCCTTGTATACAGAGATCCGACAGAGTGGGTCGTGAGTCGTTTACGCAAAAAGTTGTAATCAATTTGTTTTATAGATATCTGATATATGTATAACGAGGACATATAGTTGTTACAGTACCTTCCATTTCCACGGCCTTATTGTCCCGATCAACAGTCAACATGTTAATATCAGCCTGGAGTAAGCAAACTTCCGTCTCTTTGGCGAGAATTTTGGAGCGGAGCTCCTCCATGCCCTTCTCCGACAACCCATTCTTCACGCTATCATCGAATCTGACCGTTTTCTTCTCGCTTTCCGCAACATCTCTCCTGGGAAATCACGTACAAAAAAAAAGGATATAAGACACAGTCGCCGACTTTTTGGTGATGAGAGCTTTTTCCTCTCGTATTTACTTTACGTATAGTTACATACATACGCCATTCCAAAGCATAAGCCGCCAGTCGTATATACATTAGGTACATACGTGTAGGTGTAGGAAAAGGGGTAACCCCTATAGATTGCACGTCATTACTACCGTAGTACATAGTATGACATTTAGCAAACACAGTATTTTATTAGAAACTATTAGGAGGAGAGAAGCGAAGGGGATGGAACTCTCCACATGTGCATTATTGTTATGGCCTCCGCTTGGAAATGTCATCCTCGTACAATAGGTCATAACATTTCTGTCAAGACCCATACTATCCATGACTTTCAAACGGATACTAAAAGAAAACAAGCCCTTTCCCATGCCGATTATGTATATACAGGAGAATCTCTCCAGATTTTGTGTTTGAAAAGTTCAAAAGAGCCTTAACTGGCACCTAAAAGGCATCTTCAAATTTTAGACGTACATTTGTGTATACGGAATGATGCATGAATTGAGTCATAGCCCAGTTTTTTTCTTCAAATGCGAGTCAACGCTGTAATGTTTGTACGACACGGTTTAAAAAAAAACATAATTAGTCTCTCGGCAAACCAAAAAAAAAACACACAGAGCGTTGTTGATGCAAAAACAATAGGATAAAGCTAGAAGAATAATAGGAATAATAATTGAATGTACTCGTTTTTTAAAAGTGGTTCTGGTGTGGCAAGAAAGGGAGGCAGCTGGATGAGTTTATCACAATCGTTTTTTAGATCGGATTCACAATAATCGTCTACTTTCAAGTCACGAGGGACATCCGAGTCATCAGCAGGGGCTTTATGATTATTACTATTATTACTCTTTGCTTCAGTCTGATTGTTTTGTATGTCATGGTGCGGATTTCCCTCTGTTTCTGCATCCAGTTGAGAAGGATTTTGGGTGTGGGCACATGGTGTATCTCCATTCCTTTGTTCATTCATACATTGGAGCACTTCTTCTGCGCTCTTCTCCGTCTTCCCCACATCTTTCTCATCGTCTTCCGTGTCTTCATCGTGGAAGGGGATATCATCATCCGGAGTGTGGAACGTGCTTCGGATGTTCATGGTATTGGGGCGTCCGTAATGATCATTAGGGAGAGAGGCCGTGGAGTGGCTGGGATGGGTGCTGAGATCCGAACTTGATGAATCTCTCTCGCTGTCCGTGCCAATGGAGAAAACAAATTCACCTGAGGAATTCGAATTCGAGTCACTCCCACTGCTTTGCAGACTTCCTTTGCTCGCCCCGCCGACACTCTCCTGATTCTCCACTTTCCCCCCGCCGCCTTCCTTCCCCTTCTTATTCCCGCATCCGTCCGACTTGGACTTATTCCCGGATTCCTTATCCACGCTCTTGCTTTTCTTACTGAACAAAAAGCCAAACATCTTGGCCCCTTTTCCTCTTCCTGCTCTTCCTTCCTCCTCTTCTGCCTCTCCTTTGATTCCTGGGAATTTTTGACAATTAGGGAAGAGTTCCTCAAGAATGTTTTCCGCTATTAGTAGGACAGACGTGTGGCGGGGAGGAACACCGATTGAGCGCTTTAGAGGGAGTACGTATAACTTTTCAACATTCGTTTTTCCCCTTTTTAAATTTTCTTGAGAGCTTTTCTTGCCAAAGAGATTTGTAAAAATAAAAGACGAGCGGGTAGTGAGGCCTTTTTACTTTTTGACGTCGACAAAAGGGACTATTGAGGTATCGATCGTTAAAACTGCCTATAGTCTACCACTGTGTGCCACGTTCTTTTTTTTTTTTACTCCCAGTCCGCGTACCATATCATCCCCTTCTTCATCATTTTACTTGAGAGAAGCTTGCCAGCTTTTTGTAATCGTTCATCTCGAAATTAATAATGTACTTCCTCCGCATCCAAGCTCACAGAGAGTTGGCTGGTTGTCGATATACGCCTTGTTAAAGGAATTCGACTTGGACTTGGTTGGGAATCCGAGTGTTTCCGTTTGGACTACGAAAGTAACGAGAAAAGGAAATAAAAGAGGGGGGGGGGAATTCAGGGGTTTTCCCCGGTCGTGCAACTCCCGACAAGTTCCAAGAAACTTCTGTACAGTCGGCTCTTCCCTTAATCTTTCTGTTTATTTTCTCAAGAATTATCCTTTTTGCGAGATTGGCTAAGCCATGTACACATCGGCGTCCTGTTGGGCACCAAAATAAGCTATTTTTCTCTCAGGCACTATTATTTATTTACCGAGGGATCCCCAACACGAACTGAAACTCGGAGAGAGAGAATGAGGAGTTGGAGAAAGTACTTTTTAGTTTCTGTCGCGAATACAGAAAAGATAGGGGAGCGATAAGAGAATGAGAGAGACAGACAGAATTACAACGACAATACGGCAAGACGATATTATGTATGTATTTCTTCTTGAATGAATTATTACTAGTATATTCTTCGCACCCTACCTACCGTAAGACTTGCAAGGACGACATGCTGCTCACATGCGACGCATGCAAATAAAACTGGACTCGCTGATTATTTTTTCAATATCAAAAGTTTTCTTTTCTTTCTTTTTTCTCGGAGAATCTCACTTCACAAAGTCAGCCGGCACTGAACTGGACACTGCATCTGGTCACCCAAGTTCGAGTAAAACAAGCATCAGTGAACTATTTTTATATGGTACAATTTTGGTTGGTAAGTACTGATAACACCAGAGAGCTAGTGCTGGAATCCGGCAGTCCTATAAATACTGTCAATGCTTCGGCGAAGTTAGCGAGTACATATCATTGGGGGAAAGGGTCGATGGAGAGATGCATGGATGGTGCAAAAATTACTGTAACGGTGACGCCAGCCACAAAAGTCACGAGAAATCATGAGAATAGAGGACAGAGACAGAATTTTATTAATGCTTACTGAGAACACACACATTTATGGAACACTCAGAGTCTGTCAGTACATGAGTTGGTGAAAAAACAAACTATGTATGGGTATGGGATACATATGATTAAAAAATCTCAATTCATTACAGAAAAACGAACAAGACAAGAGCGGCGAGGGGGTACGGATATAATTTGGTCACTGGAGAAGGAAGAAACCTTACGTATTTTTTAACATATAGGCGAGCTTGCGATTTTTCAGAATTGACTGAATTTTTGTTTCTTGGTACGAAAATTGTCACGGTCGTAAAAAATAAAGCTTAGAGCAATGAAGAACAGCAACGAATTGTATATCTTATTTACGGACGTCTGAAACGGACAGTGTGAAATCAACAAGTATTTTTTTTATTATTATATTCCGCATACAGTGTGAAGTCAGTGAGGAAGTAAAAAGTCGGAGGAACGTTTAATAGCAGCAGAGCAAGATCACAATCATGACAAGCACACGAGCGAGAACACGGAATAAAACTAAAGGCAAAGTAAGTCGGGTAGTTCGGAGGAAAGGAGAAAAAGCTATTCCCTTCATGGCACATCTTCCACGATGTTTGTTCATTCTCTCCATGGTCTTTTCACTCCCGTTCTCTCTCCCTCTCTCTGCAGTTCTTTTTTTTTTAACACATGGAACATGTATTATGCAGTCGATAAGACCCACAAGAATATAATAATAATAATGTTAGAGCTTTAGAAATGACGCCAGGACCGGAGAGCTTCGTTTCAGCTTCAACTTTTTAGCTACGAAAAAAAAAACGTGGGGTACGGGTATAGTGCCAAATTTCAACTTACATCTTTTATTCTCTCCTGTCTTCTCCTGAGACGTACTCTTTATGCACTTGCGAACGTACAACTTCTAATGCTCCATAATGTGTGCTTGTAATAACAACACTGACATTACACAAGTTCTACAATATGCTTTCCAAAATATATTGTACATATGAACTTTTGTATACACACAAGGTAACTGCAGGCAATTTCCTACCCCTGCGCTGCAATATGTTACCCGTGACTTGATTACACCCTTCATCGTGTCACTTTATATACATACAGATAAATATAGCCAGCTGTACACGTACATACACAGCGATGGTAAATGGACTGCGTTGGAACTAACTCGAGCTAAAAATACTACCACAGACACATTACTTGAAAGCAAAAAAGAGTTGTGCTACATGTTTTCATAAACGTTGAAGACAGAATTCTTTTCGTTACTGTAAACAATATAAAAAAATTATTTACCACTGAAATTAAATCAGCAACTACTCATATATTATATTTGTCAGAATTGCCATAAAGTTACAGATTGTGGTGACTCAGACTCAACCAAGTAGCCTTTAATTACATTCCCCGCAGTCCAATAAATTAAACAAACAAGCGAAAAATAAAATTTATTTACGCAATAACAATTGCAATATCTGCAGTTTCAAAAGCAGGAAACAATACTTAATAGCTTTAGGATTTACCACGCTTATCTTAGATATTTACAACCAACGAGGAAAACCAGATATTTTCCAATAATGTGAGCAAAATGCAAAAGGTATTCATTCAGCACTTTTTAAATAAGTACCTAAATATAAAGAAAAAAATGACTAGCTAAGCTATTTTTTATACTTTACCTTCAAGCTGCATTCAGAGATTGTGCGGCTTTCTGACAGTAGCGATAAACTTCACGTATACTGCTCACATTACGCAGGAATAAGCAAACCACACGACACGTGAACACAATAACACGAGAGAAGCCACAAATAACTGTCTCTTGTCGCAACTTTACAGATGATAAAAAAATTGTGTAATCATTCTTTTGCCACTGGTAGTTTTCTTAAGACAAGAACTAAAACTTCTGTTTTAATTCGTATGGGAGGAAATCTGTTCAAATTGACGTCAATCCCGTTGTAACCTTCTATGGAGAGGATTGTTTCATGACTTTTGTAGTACATGTAACGGTTTTCAATATCTGCGGCTCCCACGATGAGGTGAGTGAATTCCATCATTTCCTCCGACCCTGGGACAACTGTTTCTGACTTGTTGTACCTGGAATGTAATGGATACATCTTGTAAAGCTCGCCACTACTGCTTTAATCTTTAGATTCATTAAAAAACATAATTGGCATCACTCACTTCCATTCCGGTGATATCTCCAAAAACCTTGACACACCAGTCTGAGCGGCATATACGTCTATGTGGATATTCAGACTAGATGACACTGACTCAACCTGATGCAATTTCAAGAGTGCTTTCCCACCGGGATAATTTTTGCTGGATACAATAACCATTCCCGTGGAAAACACACCATTGACAACTACGTGAAAAATGATGCCGACAGAAATGAGGGCATGTACGAAACTTTTTCCACGGTTTTTCCATAATCTATCGCAAGTGGCTGCAGCAGCCACATTTAAAACAGGAAGGACATAAAAAATAAACCGAAGTTCTTTATGAGGAAGAAAGCTAAAAATAAAAACGAAGAGCAAGCATGGAATGACGATACTTCTGACTCTAGGGTTGACGTATAAGCCATACGGAATGAGTAATACCGATGTAGCCATGGCACGGGGTATAGCAGAATAAAAGTACCACAAAAATGGTTGCACCTAAAAAATAAGTTTTAGAATTTTAATTCCTATGAAGCGTGATTACATTTAAAATCTAAAACCGTAATAAAGTGAATAGTTTATTACATACCCCCCACTTATGACTTTGATTTTGTACGGTATTAAACCAAAAAACTTCTCCTTCAGGCCACAGCAGTCTTTGCCAAAACACAGAATCCACGAGAACTGTAGCCGCAAGCGAGCCAACAGCAACCGGAAGTCCATATTTAATGCAACTGTAATAAATCAACAATCATTTTCACTTCACAAACACGACCCCCAAATCCGTAAGTGCACACAAAACTTGTAACAGCGATACTGAGATGAAATCGACAAATGTTATTAAGTAAATACAATACTCTGACTCCTGCTAAATGAGAATTGAGAATAGTAAAACTTAACCCACCTCAATAGGGTGACACGACGTTGAAACAGCTCCAAAAGCATAATAATTCCGAAGAGCAAGGCTAATTCTGACCTAAACACAATTGCATCAAATCCAGCCATGGCAATGAGCATTTTATGATTTCCAGTAATCCAGCAGTGAAAGGCCAGCAAAGCTAAAATTTGCACACGGAGTAACATTCAAAAACATTCAAGCAAAAAATAATAAGTTTGAATAAATATCACAACAGTTTAAATTTTAAATTGACCCAAAGAATTACCGCAGGGCATTGCAAATATGTTCGGCAAAGTTCTTCCCAAGTAAAACATAAAATGGAACTGTGACGCTGTAATAATGACTAGCCACAAAGCACATGTGTCTCCGAATTCTTTGGCAATCGCCTCCCGGAACTTTGCAAATGCTCGTATAACCAATTCGCTCAAGCATATCCGAACTGCCAATAAGATCAAACGAAATTATTAATATTAATAAGGATAATTAAAACTCTCATAGGAACTCCAACCAGGTTTATACGTTGAATGCACAATATACATACATAATATATCAGTGATTAATTTAATAGCCAAAATTTGAAATAAAGCAATTATTTGGTTAACAGTCTGTTAAGTGCGTACCAATAATTTGAGCAGCGAATTTTGAAAAAATCAACTGAGATGTTAAAACAACGGGTGCCGCAAAAAACGATACCACAAGGGGTCCAAGGAAAGTCCGGGGAACCACCCCAGGGAAGGCCAGATGATCATACTACA
Organism: Disparrhopalites patrizii; assembly: GCA_034698585.1. Taxonomy (NCBI): domain Eukaryota; kingdom Metazoa; phylum Arthropoda; class Collembola; order Symphypleona; family Sminthuridae; genus Disparrhopalites; species Disparrhopalites patrizii. Next base: position 1,463 of record JAQGBT010001576.1, on the reverse strand, counting down.
ATTAAAACATCAAATCAAGAAACAGTTAAAATTACATCCACTTTTCGCAACTCCAAGCTGCCAACTCCAAGTTTTCCACGTGCAAAATTTGTAAACACGATCTTACTTTGTGCAGTTGAATCCGATGGAAGAGCAAGTCATGACAAGCCTGGAGGTTGAAACTTTCCTCCACTTTAGTCAATGGAGCAAGACAGATGTGAATTAAATTTATGGCACGGAGAATTAATTCTGGTGACAGACTAAACTCTTCCTTTTTATGATTCGCAAACGCAACCTTTTTCCCTGCCCCTTTCTGTTTTACTTTCGGCCCTCTTGACATTTGGATTTTTGACATTTCTGCCACCGGGAAAAACCACCAGCAATTCGTACTAGGTACGATGGGATTCTGTATAAAATGGCTTGGCTCGCAGTCCTGCTTTTTTGCTTCTTGTCTGTTCTGGCTTTTTTTTTTTGCATTTATACACAGATGAGAAGACAGAAGCAGAAAGAAGCCGTATGTATTTGCAGTGGAAAGAAGCCGATCAGAGATCAGCCGAGGAGGCCGAAGCCGACACAGAGATGTGGAAATATTTGAATTCGGCGCGTGTTAAATGAAAAACCTAAAAGGGAGGGAAGACAGAATAGACATTGACGAGAGCCGAATGAAGACAAAGACGGAGAAAAAACTTGTTGTTGTGAGCACATGGAAAAAGCAAAAGAGTTTTGCGTTGTAGGAATCACTGAATCCTGAATCTGAATCATATTTGTTCTATATTTATTATCGTGTGAAAACACTGATTACAATTTACAACTGAAAGGCACGGGAAGGTTATTCGTACGAGACGCTTGAACTTGATTTTGATTATTGGCGTTGTCAGTGAACTAAACTTCGGTGGGTATTCGCTACGGAGGAAAGGGAAAAGTTAATTTCATCATTAATTTCTTGGTCCTTGATTCTTCTCCTTTGAGTTGGGAAAAGTTAATTGTTTTCCTGCTTTTACTGTGATTCTGTGATTGTAGTTGGATAGGAGCTTGATCATTACGGTTATTTCATTGGAATTTATACATTTACACTTCTTCAATATTTTGCTAAGATCTTGCTTTCCAGGCGACTTTTGGAATAAAGAAGTTTACTCGCATTTATCATTTAATGCGCCATTAAGAAGGTTACCATTTACCATCTATTTACATAATTCTAACTGAATTCTACTGGTTTATGATGCCCAGATGGTGATGACTCGGAGAGGTGCCCTGATTGTCCTTGAAGGATGTGACAGGGCCGGTAAATCCACTCAGGCTAACTTGCTCCTGGAGTCGGTTAAGCGCAGCGGAAGACCAATTCGTCTCATGAATTTCCCAGGTTCTGTCCCGTTTTCCAGATAACAAACTAAATTATTTCCTGTCAATTTAGTTAGTTAGTTTATTTGTTCTCTATATGTATGCACAAATAAGACACATATTACCCAACGACAAGTTGGAGGTTG